>JAQFZC010005584.1:0-13889 GCA_034695205.1 Dicyrtoma fusca
CAGTGTCAGTTTCACTAAGCTTCCAAATAAGCCACCAGACAAAGTCATTAGGATTCCCATCGCATCGCATCGCCCGTGTTTTGATCTTGCATTTTGTTTCTGAGCCGCATTACTTATAGGTATGCAATTACATATTGCTATATAGACGAATTGGTGGGCCACCCAGAGGAATTAATAACCATACAAAAAATAAATGTGGTGGGCACCTACGTAACAAAATAAATAAAAATGATACATATAAGTATAGGTACCGATATTATGCATTAAATTGAATGCGGCATATTTCTATTTTTAGGGTGGGCTGGAGATGGAGGCAGTAATTAATTGATGATTACACTACAGATCGTATAGATAGCATACCTTGAATATTCAGATCAATCCGATGACATCCTTCCGTCGCTTGCTCTGGTCTTGAGACAAAGGGAACGTTCGTCTCGGTCTCATTCTTCGCCACGCAGTAGACAAATAATCCTAAATAATTGCAACAACAAAAAATAAGAAATCCAATCAACATAACGATGTAGATACCAAGCCTAGTTAATTACATTTCAACTGCGTTTCTGCGTTTTTTGTGGGCAAGTTCAATGGGAGTCAAAGCCAAAGCCAATACCAATTACTACTACCATTAAACTCATCCTCATAATGAGCTAGCCTTTCCTGTTCTGTCCTGCAGGCTAGCTGTGATATACAGATAGCTTCAGTTACAGTCATCTACGTCAAACGTGTAATTTATGGGAATCTTGTAGCTCCTCACATATGCTTACAATTCGTCCCCACAATTACACTGAAAATGTAGCAGACAATTTCCATGAGTGACCGATCGTCGCTGTCCTCATTAATTAAATCGAATTACATCTCTAGGTAGACGGGCTGATGGCTCATTTTGACATTTTGAGCCTGTGGGTTGAAACTCGTGATAAGGCAAGGAATCCAAGCATCAATTTACTCTACACGGACACTCCAATAGCAATAATTATTGGAACTTGTTTCGAACAATAATCCAAATCAACAATAGGATTGGAGCCCAGCTCACAAAAGTACAGATGACAGAATGGATTGTCAATCCACAATCAAAATGACAGACAATATACATACAGCACAAGACCGACCGTAGGCAAGGGTTAAATGAGTACATTAAACCACTGGACATACGATTGTATTGTGAGCACTGCACTGCTAAACTATCTGTAACCGGGGGCCTATCAATTATTACGTTGAAACAAAAAATCTGTAGAGGTAGCTAAAATGTCGATATTTAACTTACTTTTGCCTTCTCCAAATAGCTTATCTAAATTTACATCGGACGAAGTACTATCTGCGAGGGCTCTTGATGACCGGGTACATAAATAGGTACAACCCATGGATTTTTCATTTTTCCCCTACACATTACATTGCACATAATTGTAACATACATACCCCTGGCAAAAATGAAAGAAACTAATTATATTGATCGGAAACTAGCGGAGGGCTTATTGTATTGTGAAGATCATTTTTATCCCTTGTACACTAGGCTACACAATTAACGTGCAGCTGTTTAAGGTCCCAATGCACCCACTCACATCACATCCCATCTCACTAGAGATCAGACACAGGACCGTCCGCATCAGCCCAACAACAAAAATCCAGCTGCGGATCGCTCATAGGTCTACCTTCACTGGAGGCACTTCGCCAGACTATAGCCACTACAAATGCCTACCTACGTGTACAGAATGGGTACGAAACGATTACAAATTACAATTATTACTTGAACAATAATGCAATGATCACATCTCCACACACAATTTTATTTTTCCGGTGGACTTTTTCTCTCTCCCGTCCTTTTCGGTCTTGGTCTTATTATACGTAATTAAATAAATAATTAGGTATTTTTGAAATTGTACATTACATACTCAAGTAGCTACGTACAAATACAAACCTATCTATCTGGACACCTACAATTTGTCTGTACGACGGAATTGTAAGTAACACTTAAAGGTCAACGATAACGCCAACGCTAATATTGGGCTACGCTCAAGTTAATTATTTACACAGAAAAAAAATTAAACTATTGCTTAACAATAACAATAATAATAGTTGTTATTAGGTAAGTTCGAACCGTCTGTTAGTCTGTAGCGATGAGGTGAACAACCCTGTCTTGTTTCGTCAAAAGAGCTAAACGTTAATTACAAACTACAACCACGGCCTTAAATCGTCGTGTTACATAAGTGGGTACAGATACAAGTTTTATCATTTCATTTCCCGTACTCTGTATCTCTCGTAGTAATAGTAGAGTACAGTAATAAAACATCATATCAATTTGCCCACTCATGTTTACAACACAACTAATCCAAGCCAGTAATCCTTATAATTCGTATTTAATGGGCAATCGGCGATTTGAAATTGGCATTTGGCAATTGGCATTTTAATAAAACCCAGCATGCTTTAAAGACCCTGCAGTTGTAACAAAAATAAAAAAACGGCAAATGCAAATAGGTAAGCAATAAATTATCATTTATAATAAAGAAAATTCCAAATAAAAGTTTAAAATTGACAATATATTATATTTAAATGTGTTTACCTTGTCTGTACCCGCTGGCAAGGAGCCATTCCGAGGATGCTAATCCCATGACCAGAAGAATTGCAGCGAAAAAGCCGCAAATAAAGGCTATTACCTGTCAAATAAAAAATACAATAATTAATATACATCTTACATACATTTGTACAAGTGCATGCAAATACTCACACTCCAAAATACCTACTATAACTGATCAAATTCATTTTAATTTTCATATGGGATGACCACTACTGACCAACATAATTCCATTTCGTATGCACCAATGCAATTCTAGAAAACTTAGCCAATATGTAAGTACAGCTAGAGCAAAAACGGATTCTAAATTTTAACAACTGAAATGAGAGAACAGAAATAAAAACAAAAGTCCACATAAAAAGACAATGAGTAGCTTAACAAGGCCTGGTTAAAAATAAATGACTAACTACCGCATCCGTACAACAAATTAACACCATTCTCTATGAACTGCACTACCAACTACTGGTAAATTGTAAATCCAGCGCTGCAGTGTGCACTGAGAGCTGAATTACAATTAGGACGTAGTTCGTAGTCAAATAAATACGCCGGCAATTTTCATGGCATTCATGAATAGAGTCTTTAATTATGACTTGTATTTTTCTACAGAAGAAATGTACAAATGAATGTACTAGTACCTCGGTGTATTTGCATTTGTAGAATAAAAAGTCGGTTACAGATCAGCTAGAAACAAAAACTAAACACACACACACACACATACACACAAACAAAACAACAAGGAACCCAAACCAAATTAACATGATCGTGTCCCTCTAATTCATGGATACAAAGCACAATGCATAGGAACGTAAACGTAATACATTTGTGCCTGTTTGTTTTTTTTTCTTCTTCAAATACTCTGCTAAATGCTAATAGCCTTCAGCACAGCTTGAACACTGAATGCTGAATTGAGCAGAGAGCAAACAGAAAAAAAAACTGTTAATACAATGCAATACAAAAATACAATACAATTACTCGGTAGTTTCTGGTTCTGTTTCTGTTTCTGCTCGACTATCAGTAAGAATATATGTACTTAAGAGTTTGTATGTCAACAAAGATGTTATGTTCGTTCGTTAAAGTTCTCTGCCATGCAATACTGCTACTTAGGCTTCCCTAATAGATCCTATTCAATCACATGCACAATTATTTAATCAGTTCACAAAAAAAAAGACAAACAAACTGACAACTGACAGTGACAGTGTGTGTGTGTGCAGAATCGGTTGACTGTGTCCGCCTCGTTAACCCCAGCATTTTAGTTGTGCTGTGCATTCATTGCTAACTGCTACGGTTAGTTAGAACTTGGGATTCATTTCACTCAATGCTGTATAAATCTAATTTTCTAATTACACTGATTGTTCCCCTCATGAAATAAAGCTTGAAATTCAAAATCATTTAATTTAATTCCATTCAATTTTCAGACCAAGTAGACAGTAGGCAATAAATAATCGTCAAAACTTTGATGGAGAACCAGTGTACAGGATATTGGCATTAATACATTCAACATTAATAAATCGAACCTCCCCTCAAAAAAAATTAAACATACAAAAATCCGGTTCTGGTTCTGATTCTCGGACTACTGGTTTGATTGGCTATGAAAAAAATCGAACTAAAACAAACACCAATGCAAATAGATTTGTCAGCTGTCTCAACTCTCAACTCAAATATAAAATAAATACGGTCAGAGTGAGAGAGCCCTGCTGTCTCTATTTTTTTTGCAATATTTCGATGACCTTTTTTCAATTTTAATTCCGTTCAAACGAACATAGGTAGGCACAATAAATGCAATAAAGGACACCAAGGAGAAAAAAAAGCAGAAAATACTTACAACTACTGATAGAGCCATAAAAAAACGTCACGCAATCCTGTGGACTGTAGCACTACAAATAATGTA
The DNA here is from genome assembly GCA_034695205.1 of Dicyrtoma fusca. Classification (NCBI taxonomy): domain Eukaryota; kingdom Metazoa; phylum Arthropoda; class Collembola; order Symphypleona; family Dicyrtomidae; genus Dicyrtoma; species Dicyrtoma fusca. The sequence continues at coordinate 4,458 of JAQFZC010005584.1, forward strand.
GAATGTACATGTATTTATTTATGCATCCCTTCTTGCAAATTACACTATGTACTACTAGTCTCCAAAGTAACATTATGCAAATGGAAATGGAAATATTTTCACATGGAACTTCACTACACTACGGCTAAAGGAGTACCAACAAAATAATACGTATGTAGATAGTTGTACGAGCCTCTGCTGAAGAACTAGCAGAACACATCAGAAAATAATTACTATGCAAATCAAATGGCAAATAGTAAATTGTGAATGCTAAATGGAAATCGAGTTTTTTGAACATGTTAAATTTCTACCTCCATTTAAACAAGGGAATTAATTGCACTTGAGGATAATAAATAAGATACTACTGTAATAACAAATTTCATGTAGTCAACCTTTTCCTTTGGAGAAATTACCAATTTATGATTCCTGCGATGATTGCCTCTATCAGTAGTGGTGGCTAAACTACCTTAGAATTTTATACATTTTCATTTATATTTTTCCCATTCAATTCAATACGTTCACTGCTCAAATAATTTCAATTTCATTTTATCGAAACAATGGGATGCTTCAAAATGAATGCAGTAGTACTTACGATTATACTCCCATTAGCTCCATGACAATGCAATGGCAATCAAGGGGAAAAAAAGAGCAGCAAATAGCCCAGGGGCTGTGCATAAACGACGTTTGTTTGCAAGTCTGGGAATGCATGGGGTGCCTGAGTCTCAACCTTTTCGAAACAGCAATATGAAGTTTTGTACCTTTTTGAAAAAGTTGAAATCTAGCTTTGACGATTTTTGTGAAAAAGCTAAATTCTAGTTTTACATCTTTTTGAAAATTCAGATTTCTAATTTTACACAATATTGAAAATGTTTTGTATCTTTTTAAAAATGTTGAATTCTATTCTAGTTTTGAAAGAGTTGATTTCCAGTTTTACACCTTTTTGAAAATGCTGTTTCATTTAGTTTTTTTATACCTTTTTGAAAATGTTGATGATTTTTTTGAAAAAGCTAAATTTTAGTTTTACACCTTTTTGAAAATATTGTGTTCTAGATAAGATCAGTATGAAAATGTTAATTTGTAGTATCAACACTAAACAACTTGATGGTTTGCCAGTTCCGAAGAGGCTCATGCTAGGCAGGGGCCACATTTGCTAAAAAATGTAAACGTAATTTATACACGGCTCCAAAGACACTAACTACTATAGGACAATCACGAACTACAGCAATTAAATGCGTCTTCTGCTGTTCTTTCCTTCATCTAGCTCTTGGCTAGACGTTAATTCATACAAAAAAAGATAGTTCGCTCTTCACTTCATCTTCCTAAGGATCCATCAACGATCAACATATTATAATTTGATCCAAGCAAAAAATAATTCCATAGTTTTGAGCTTATCATCGCAGTTTGTGTGCTGACAATAATGTAAGGATCTTAAGTGCATAGTTTTATAGAGGCTATAATTGTACACAATACCACTGCATTGCTGGCACATCGGTATCTGTACTTCAGGCGCTTAATGCATGGCGATACTAAAATACTTTTTTCATGATGCAATTTTTTTTTATATTGTCAACAACAAGATGCCGACATCACCCTTCAATTCTCTAATTCTCCACTCTCGTCAGCTGAAGCATATTAAAATCATTTTAACAAAGTTCCATTCATACTACAATATATCATAGCATCCTATGGAAAGATTCTGATGGATGCTACAGATATAATTAAAATTGTACTGCCTTGTAGGGGCCCTCCTCTATCGTTTGTAGCTAGTTTCTTCATCGAGTGTATTAATATACCTAGGGGCCTTGCAAATGTGACGCAAAAGAAATAGCGTTACAAAAATGTTCATGTTTTACATCTTTTAGAAACGTTAATATTACATTTTATCTTTTTTGAAAAATATTTTATGTTGTTTTATAACTTTAAAAAATTCGTAATACTTTATATTGTCTGTTTCAGAAAGTATAATGTAGGAACTGGTTTGCACATTTTAGAAATGTTACTAACAAATTATTGATTATGAAGATTTTGAAAAAGTGTGATATCCTGTTTTTCCCTTTTTAGAAAAGCGTTACATTATATTTTGCATGTTTTGGAAAGGCCATTATCACATTAGGTATACCTGTTTTGAAAAATTGAAATAGGTATGACGATGCCCATTTTTTCATAATGCTATTTTCATGGATACCCTTTATTGAAAAATTAAATTTATTTTTTGCCCTTTTTTCCCATACATTACGGTAGGTATGACTTGACATCATATTTGCAAGGTCCTCTACAAAGTTTTTTACCCATCTGACTGGGAACTAGGACTGGATTGACAAATTGTGTATACCTACATCCCTACTTATCATCCTCCTCATCCTTTCATTTCATTTGAAATCCTTTTGAAAAGTAACAATATAAGTCCTGATCTTGAAGAATTGCTCTGTCATTCCCAGCTCAAAAAATTAAATTTAAAATTTAGCTTATCTTTGCTCTCGACTGGAATGCATCAATGCATGCAATGGCCTGTATAAAGAGTATAAACCATACAAACGTACCTACAAGACCTAGCACTTTTATTCTATGCAGAAAAGTCGGCCGGCAGAAATCCGGGATTGCGATTGTTTAAATGCTGAATACTGGCATTGCTGAATAGGCGGCACTACTCACTCTGTTAATACTAATAAACTTATCGTATAGGAAAGGCGAAAGGAAATAAACTTTTATTGTGCAAGGATGCACACTATGTATGTACTGAGGACCGAGGCAAAGTCTAGGAATCCAATCTAGCAACAATTATTCGCACAAAACATCCCTGGAAGACAGGTAAATTGCAGTATTACAACTTGTCCTGTCATATTACAATTTATACACATGCCTAGATGTTAAATGAACATCTCATAATGTATCTACGTTATTACACAGGCAGGTAGTGTAGCTCTGTACTGCACACTGTAATAATTATAATCATATCAGAGTATTGTTACTACGTTTGAGGGTATGATTACCTCGTGTGCCTCTAAAGTCGAAAGAAACTATAACTATAAAATAAAAAGCTGAAGACTCAAGGCTTTATACTCACAAAAATCACAAATCATAATAAAAATAAAAGAGCTATTCACGATTACGACACTCATTCATTTCATTCACATCATACATCAACTCCAAGGTCATCTGCCATAACAGCACCAGCACCAGCAACAGCAACCCCAACATTAGTACCAACGGATGTTGTTACTTCACAAAATACAAACACACTTTCTACAGAACGACAGAGAAGTCACGGAACCAATTCCATTAAATATTAAATACTCAAGAAGACTCTGTGATCTCTGTAACTGCATGCATTCATCCAGCTGGTTGCTGGTCGATGCATGCATACTGCATAGCCCTCCACTTCACCACAAAACTCATATCCAATCTTCAGTTGCTTAGTTGGGTAAATGTTGAAGAAAAAAAGCTGTGAGGCAACACACTTGAAGATCTGAGCTCAAACTCCCGCCTCTCCCAAAAGTTCCAAATGAAATATCATGTAAACGTCGACTACGATTTCGATTTCAATCTTCCTTTTGATTCTGAATCTTAACAACTCTGACGGGTGGGTACATATATATAAAAAATGTCTTCGATCTGACTGGACTGGAAACTTCCCAAATTTTTCTCCGATACACGTAGTTGCATGTTGCATTGAGAAACTCCAAGAAAAAATGAATGTGCTGTCTGTTTCTGTTGAAAGCTGAGACCCTATAGCCGATAGTAGTGATTACTATTATATAGCCAACGACCAAAAATCAAACAAAAAATTAAGGAGACGCACAATTCACACTAACCATCAGCACGTTTTCAATCGGTGAACAGGAAACCAGCGTCATAAATGGTTACAACGAAAACATGAAATAAACCACAAGACAAGATAATATCAAGACCACAGTACTTAAAAGCCAAAGTCAAAAACCACCCAACAAAAAAGAAAAAGAATCGATGACGGACGATTATAACTACGTGGTAACTGTTGTACGAACCACGCACCTATCTCCTATTTTTAAATCACCACTGACTTTTGACTGCAGTAATAAAAACAATAATTGATATCTGTAGCTGTTGGTACTCTGTAAGTCGAGTAAAAAAAAAGTCCGAGGGAAATTTCTCAAGGATGCGATGCAAGATGCAAGCCAAGTCCTTTAAAGTTTAAAAGAAACACGTACAATTTTAAATGCTTAACGTCAACATACCTAATCGTCACACTCATATTTTAAAAACTAATCACTAATACTAACAACTATAATGACTAATACACACATAATGAATGAAGCACCGGCTGCTTTTAAGAAACTTTGGAACTGAAATAGAAAACAACCAACACCATTGACCACTGAATATTGAATTCATAAATAACCCATTAAAATAACCATGATATTGGTAATCTGTTAAAAAACGTAATTATCTTCTCACCTTTGACCCACAACCACAACCCATTTTGACTCTGGAGCTTTTAAACGAACACACCGATGACCAAATGGAACCAACAACCACCAGCCAAACAGAAGACCGAGGTGGCTCCTAATTTGTAATTTGTAGTTTGTACAGGAATTTGGTATTCTTTGTTTGAACAACAGTCAGTGACTAACTTGTCAGAATTAGAATTCTAATTTTGAATTTTGTGAACGTTGAACACAATTTACCGTCAACTTCAACTATCGGGGAGCCAGGGCATTTAAAAAACATGCCCAGGCTTCTCAGTCACTAGTTCTAGTCACTCTCACTTGCACGTATGCAACGTTAAATCATGCCGATAAAAAGAGAAACGGCAAATATTTAAGACCGGACGTGTTTTAATAATTTCGTGATTCCAAAGTTGACTCTGCAGTAGGACGGGGCCTTCTTGTCATTGACATAATATATAATTTATTAAAACGTACACTTGTAAACACTTACGTAATTAGTCACGTTCAGATCATTAACTTTTCATAGATTATTTACACGTGTCAAAGGTACTCGGGCTGCACTAACAACTAACTACATGAAGCCAGTAAATACCTATACGAATATAAGACACGCAACAAAATCCCTATATTTCCCGTCTCTTTTCACGGTACAAGTAAACCCGTGGTATTCTAGTATACTTTGTTGTGCCTACCCGAATTTAAATTTCATACTGTCAACTATTTGAACGCACTATTTCTACTTACAGTCCCTTAGTCACAGTGACACACATTAAACATTAAACTAGCGTGGGTACGTAATAAATTCAGCTACAAACTAGGGCAGATAATCGCCAGTATTCAGTATCAGTCTCAGTACAATGTATTTTCAAGGGAATAGCATCGAATATCCTTTCAAAATAATTTATAGCTAACAGCCAGAGCCATAGCAAATGAAATGGACGAGAACTTGAATGAATTATTAAATATATTGTTGAGTCAAGAATAGGTAATAATACATAATGCTACACCCAAGCGTGTCGGCACGTTTATTCTCGAGTTTAAAATTTTAATAATTTATAATTTAATCACTCTGTCGACGAGACAGCCTTTTCAAACTACGCGCCCAGTCACTGATGATAAGACGGGTAGGTAGCCCACGCTTATCTCTGTAGTGCAGTGGACCCAAGATTACAAGATTATAAAGTGCTGTCTGCAATTAAAACCCGCTGCTTTTAGTGTTAACTAACTTTAAGCATCGACAATCTGTGAAGAAGCAAAACAACGAGGCATATCCCATGATTTTATACTGGATTTTTAATAAGCCACATTTTGATTCTTAAAAGTAGTTAAAAGTTCGATTTTTTGTTCTTCAGCTTCAAACCTACACTGACAGTTAGAGTTAACAATTTAACGTAGGTTCCCTACCTAATTATGTTTGTCTGCAGTTTAATTTAGGTGATTTTTGTATTTGCCTATATTTATTTCCCCATGCTAATGGGGACCTGTGAAACGAATTAAGTCTTCGTTCACGCAACGCATTCAAGTTCTGAGTACCTAAATAAAAATAGCAAAATAGGTAAGTACGAAAGTATTTGAGCATGGATTTTTAAATAATTTACGGATCTTAACAAGATCCCAGCAGCATGAGCTTTTAAATCATGGAAATGCTGGATTTTGAATCCATTAGTCATTTTAAGCTTAAAGTCAGCTGAGAAAACAAGCCGGGACAGATATTTTCGATCGGGATTGCCATTGCCGTTTGCTTCGATTCTAAACTGCTATCGACTGAACGTAGCGTAGGTACACACACATACGGTAAGTACCACGTAAGGTACGTAAAAAACACTAAAAAATACTTTTCAGCAAAACCTAAACTCTAACATCAATCAGTAAGCAGAAGCACTCATGTAAGCTTTCGGGTTTTCTGCTGCATCAACAAAACACGGTTCTTTATAAAAAAAAAAGGAATTACCTTACCTAAAGAAACCGAGAGTAGAACTGTAGAAAGACTTTCCATGTAGCTACCTAATTATGTATCCATGTTTTCACTTTTTACATTTCAATTTCACCCCAGTTCAACTCTACCCAATGGAACGATGAACCAGCATGGTAATGGTAAACGAGACCGGTGCGGTACCGGTACCGGCATTGTCGTTTCGTATTTTCCTTTAACTACCGAGACGGAGAACGACTCGAAATCTAATCCAAATCCAGAATCCAAATCCAAGTTCAGCTGAGTAAATAGTAAATAGTTGCTGGAATTTTCGAGTCTGTGAACGTGTTCGTAGTTCCTGAGCCACTTTTCCTTTTCTAGATTCTTCGATTATGCCATGGCATCGTGTCACGTCAGTTTACGTAAGTCACGCACCGTCATAATGTATGTTAGCTATATGAACCTATCTATCTCTCTAAAAAGCACAACAACAGCAAAAACTTCACTACCAACTACACTGATGCTAGCGATATCTATAAAAATAAAGTCATTTCTGTTGTTGTTGTTCAACTCGAATGTTTAAACATTTGAAATTATGAGACTCCATGCGTGTTCCATGCACGATTGCCACATTTTTTCCACTTCTTTCGAAAAAGGTCTGGCAATATGGATCTTGGATATAGGATACAGATTATGAGCAATTTAAAATGTGTATTTGTTTTAGTTTTCCCCAGGTAATCAAGTTCTCAGCGTCTGTTCCAGCATTCAGCTTCAGTGTCAACAATATAGACAGCCAGACAAACAGTCACCGCAGAAACCAAACAGTAGGCCATTGCACACGGCGAAAAGTAGCCGCAGTCGCGATTCTAAAACTATTTTGCCAGACAGTAGGCAAAGGAAAAAAAAATCAAAAAGCGATATTTTAAAGAAAGTACGTTCTATTTTCAAAACATGTTTTGTCAATTGTACAAATCGTAATATTTTAATTTCAGGATTTTTAGTGGCGGTTTCTGCCTACAGGTCCTTAAGCTGGAGCCGCTACTGCGCAGAATGGAAACACAAATCAGAAATTAAAAAAATAAGAAAATAAAAAGGTTCGAGAGAACGCGAGGCAAAAGCCAATCTCAATTCTCAAAGGTCCCTGCCATGTACTCTCGGACTCTCGGCTATTTACTGAGTACACGATTTGCATAATATTCTGTATAGGCACTTATAATAGGGAAATTAGTCGCAGTTAAAATTCTCAAGAGTTTCCTAATTGCTGTAATGTAAGAGCTAACGATAAAACTAAAAGTAAATGTTCTGTAACACCATATAATGACTCCAGCTAAAGTCCAAAGTCCAAAAGATCCAGCCAAAAAGTGCTCTTCAGCTGATAGCCTCATTTTATATCTCACAACTTATGATTATGTTATGGCATGGAATGGTCCAAAGGTCCCTCATGCACACACACACACACAGTCTACCGAACCGACCGACACTCGACACCAAAAAGGAAGAAAGGCCAACTTGTCCGGAGTTGTTTTACACAAATCGTTAAGAGTCATTTTTGAAATCCCTTTTGACCAATGTTATAACATCTCTATTTAAATCTTTAAATCCAACCATTGTACCCAGCTTTACTTACACTACATCGAACAATAAACAATTTCCGTACAACAAATTACCAGTGCAGTTCTACAGTACAAAATACCTACCTAGGTAACTACTGTTGTACATATGTACCTACGTACAATGAAACCAATCCAGATTTTTTAAAACATTGTTTTCATGGAAATACATAAATGGTTCGATTATGGTTCTAATTTTTTGTCTATCCGATTGTATGGTGAGAATTTCTTGTCATGTAACTTTGTTTTTAAAAACGAACAATGAAATAGCCATGTAACCACACCAGATTCTGATAGAGCTCGCATAATTTTTTAGGGACCATATCGTGGGTGAAGAAGCATTCTGACATGAGCTAAGAGTTGAAGGTTGGTAATTCTGCCAAAGTGACGCTGGACTTTTGTCCCACATGCTTTTTTAAACAGGAATTGAACCTACGCCACAAGGTTTCTCCACCCACGATATGTCTCTTTGTATGCCTCCCAAATAATGTGACACTCCCATGACTAATGTTTAGCCGGATAAGAAGCTATAAAAACCGAAAGTAGGATTATCGATTGTGTGATAGGGCGACGAAATAAGTAACCCTTACTAGTTCGAAAGATGCAACTTTGAAGGCTTGTGCATGTTCTCTGTATCCAGCTGTCCTCGTAAAAGTCAATACAATCACACTGCACACACATTGCCAATGCCAAACTAGGCCAGGCCATGTCAGGCCACACGAGACCAGGGCAGATCAGACCAGGCCAGAACAGGCCTGTAGACATAATACGCTAATTCTAAGACACAAGATACTAGACAGCGAGCAAGCCGATGCCTAATACGGTCTAAATATTCTAGACAAAAGCCGGAGGAACTCAAATCAAAATAATAATGGGATAATAATGTGTAGACGCTCTACGACTTAAGACCGAGGCGATCATTCACGCTTTGCCTCACACAGTCCAACTACTACAGCACACATCCCAGAGTCACTCAGCACTTTCTGCATAAATCCATACACGAAATACATACACAATGTAGAGCTATAAATATATCCAGCGTATGTATTTCTTCGTATTTACGAGCTTTGCAATTATGAGGTCGTTCGATTTGGGCAGGGAAACTTCTTTGAAAAAGGGTAAAAGCTTGACACTAGCCTTTTTAAAAAATGTAAAACTTAATTTAGGCAAGCGTTTGAAACTGTGTGAAAATATAAAACTGACCTTTTCAAAAAACAACAAAGCTACATTTTAAGCTTTCGAAACTGTGTAAAAACATAAAACTGACCTTTTCAAAAAATGCCAAATTACAAATTAAGCTTTTGAAACTGAGTAAAAACATAAAACTGATCTTTTCAAAAAATGCAAATTAGAAATTACGATTTTGAAACTATGTGAAAACATAAAACTGACCTTTTTAAAAAAGTGGGAAAAAAGAATCTTACTTATTACTTACTTATTGCATTTGGAGTCAATCGTCCTTTGGACATAAACTCATATGCTATTTATTGTACGAAGTTGTATG
>JAQFZC010005585.1:0-13888 GCA_034695205.1 Dicyrtoma fusca
TAGTTTTGAACGTTTTGAAAAAGTGTCATTTACTAGTTTTGACCGTTTTGAAAAAGTGTTATTTACTAGTTTTGACCATTTTGAAAAAGTGTCATTTATAGAATTAAACAATTTTGTATCGCATTCTATCTATGGTTCCCCAGTTCCGAATAGGTTAATTTAACATTTTTTAAAAATGTGAAACATTTCCAAAATCGTGTGTATAAAATAATATTTTTATTATTTGTATTTTCCAAACAACTTCTGTGAACCTGAACAATCATTCATTCTGCGAGGCACATACAAGAGTTAAGCGGCGTTGAAGTCAGTATTTTGCCTCTTAAGCCTTGGCGTGTACCGTATGCACATTTGGTCATTAGCTAGCATCAATAGCATGTAGACAATATGCAAGATTGGGTAAAACGTAAAACGTTGAACTACAGACGAAAATTACAAAAAAAACAAGGAAAACCTTCAATGTCCAAGGGACAATAAAAATAAAATGAATGTTGGAAACATGTCTGATCTGTGCGTGGCCTGTCTCTGTTTGTGTGTGCCTTACCTGCTTTTCACTTGACGGTGGAAATGGGAATGGAAATGCTATGCGGCATATATTTAGACTCCTGATTAAAAAAACAGGAATGGAAAAGCGACAAACACGAAACAAAGTGGAAACAGAGACACTTTAGACTTGAGTGTAAGCCGAAAACAGAAAACTGGTACATACATACTACGCTTCCTTAACTTGTTGGCCATACGCCTTACGCACCTACAGTATACATATACATAGCACCGGCCCCCCTAAAAATTATCACATACCTACACAGAATACACCGTTAATGAATGTGTAAAAATAGCCTATCTGCTATTTGTATACTGTAACCTATTCGGAACTGCGAAGCCACTAACCGTAGAAAAAGAATCCTATGTAAAGGTGTTTAGTCTACAATAAACGTTTTCAGAAAGGTCCAAACCAGGGACCAACAGTTTTAAAAAAGGCTAAAGCTACAAGTTAGCATTTTCAAAAAGGTCAAAACCAAACTAAACTAGTGTTTTAAAAAATGTCTAAACAAGGAATTAGGTTTTAAAAAAGGTAAAAACTAGTAAATAACCTTTTCTAAAAAAAGGTCGAAATAATGAACTAACGTTTTCAAAAAGATCTGAACAGGGAATTTGGTTTTAAAAAAGGTCAAAACTAGTAACTGCCCCTTTCTAAAAAGGTCGAAATAAAAAACTAGCGTTTTCAAAAAGGTCTACACAAGAAATTAGGTTATAAAAAAGGTTAAAACTAATAAATAACCCTTTCTATAAAGTTCGAAATAATAAAATACTATTTTCAAAAAAGGTCAAAACAAGTAATTGGTGTTTTTAAAGAGATGTAAAACTGGATTTATTACAGTTTCGAAAATGTTAATTATGCAAAACGTTATATGTGAAACTTTTCAGCCAATTTCTATAAAAACCCTTTCAAAAATTTGTCCAACAAAACAAATGAAAATAAAATACTGGTCAAAAGCATTAATTTTCATTATTTTACAAAACAAATTACTAATTTTTCTAAAATTTTGTTCTAAAAGTAGTAAAAATAGGTACTTTTGAATTGTCCGTCTACTGAAACAAAAACCAACAGTTATTTCTTTGCAGTCTCTCGAACAAACGTACGCAGACAGATAGAACATTTTGCACCTAAGCAAACAAGTATAGCCAGAAATACGCAGAGTGCGTAACTATATTTATAAGCGTAAGGGTCGGGGGTTCAAAGGATAAAACGAGCGGACGTAAAATTAGGAAAATGTCGATAGATTTAAAGCTTGTAGCATTTCGTTATGTTCTGATAGAAGATTCCCTCACTTTGTCCTTCTAAAAAAAATACTGGACAAGACTGGGCCAGAAGAACCAAGAATCAAGAATCAAGAACCAGGATCCAAGTGAGTATAAAAAAAGATGGTGGGCTCCATGGTGTGATGGTGATTGGTATGTATGAGGGGAGTTAAAGTACATGGTAATAGTGATAATAATATTGTCGCAGCAATTCCCATTGCCATCACCAACTTCCCTTCCCTGGCTTTGGTTGGTTGGTTGCTTTTGTTTGTTCGTCTTTTTTTTTGTTTCTATTTTTTTCTTCTTCTATCGGATCGAGATCGGGCATCTCAAGTGTCTCATTAGGAATTCAATTGGGGTGTACAGATATAAAGGACCAAGATAGAAACAGAAAACCCTATGCACTTTATCCCTGTGTTAGCCCTCCGTTTTCCTCCCTTTTGTTTTTCCCAGTCCACTTTCTTTTATACTTGCTACCTTGGCTTTTCTGTGATTGGGATTGAACATATTTTTGTAGGAGAATCACAAAAATGCAAAATCGTAATCGTGGAATGGTTTCAATGGAAATAAAGGAAAATTAGGTTCCCGTTTATTTAACCTATTCAGAACTGGCAAAAGCCATAAATTTGTTGAGTTTTTATCCGATAAATTAACATTTTCAAAAAGGTCACAACTATAGAAACCAACATTTTCAAGATCGAATCTAGAAAATGACGCTTTCAAAATGGTCAAAACTAGAAATCAACGTTTTAAAACATGTGTAAAACTTAATTTAAATTTAAACATTTTCAAAAAGGTGTGAAACTTGATACAAACACTTTTGAAAAGGTGTAAAACTGGAAATTTACACTTTCAAAAAGATCAAACTTACAAACCAATATTTTCAAAAAGGTGTAAAACTTGATTTAAACAATTTCAAAAAGGTTACAACTGGAATAACCAACCCTTTCAAAAAGATCCAAACTAGAAATCAACGTTTTCAAGAAGGTGCAAAACTTGATTTAAACACTTTTAAAAATGTCAAAACTAGAAATCAACGTTTCAAAAAGGTGTTTATTCTCCAGCTTAACCTTTTTCAAGACTGTCAACACTAAAAATCGATATTTTCAAAAAGGTGTAAAACTAGAAACCAACACTTTCAAAAATGTCAAAACTAGAAATCAGCGTTTTCAAAAAGGTGTAAAACAAGATATGTTGCTGTTTCAAACAGTTTAAGAATCCAAAATACTTGTATTTAGCAGTTCCTAGTTTCGGTTTAAATGCCAAATATTTCGGTTCTAAGCCTCTTGGTTCGTTCGTCTGTTCCACACCACAGAAAGTGTCACCTTCTTCGTCGTGTATGCAAGAAAGTTCAGGACCAATTTTGTGCTAAAGTTACCCGCCTCAAAATGCATACTGTAGCTGAAAACTTGAGCTAAAACCCTAATGTTACAAGAAAACATGGAAATGTATAGATTTTGGGATGCATAAAGTGTATAAGTAGAACAGTATAAGGAGAGATACGGCGCTATGTATAGAAGCTCCATGGGAAATTAACTAAGAGGAAAGTGTGTCATTCATTGCCACAGTCATTAAAGTTGCAGAGCTAAACGCACACACGCTCCTGGCTGCATGCGGACCAGCACAGCACAGGGCAGCGTCGATGTGAATGCAAAGTAGTTTAGGCAAATGTATTTCCATTTTTGTAAAAGCAAAGTGTGGCAAATCTACTAATTTCCCTAAATGCAATGAAGACAGGCGCTAGTTCAGACAGATAATACCAACAAATGCACAATTGGAAGATTAGGTTTAGACGGAACATTTTGCACATTTTCAAACACTAGTAAAATGGACGGTTTGCACTTTTCTACACATGTAAAATGGACATTTCGCACCCTTTCAAAAAGTAAAATGGACAATTTGCATCTTTTCAAAAACTAGTAGAAGGACATTTTGCAGCTTTTCAAAACCAAGTAAAATGGACGGTTTGCACTTTTCTAAGCATGCAAAATCGACATTTTACATCTTTTCAAAATCGTGTAAGTTGGTCATTTTGCACCTTTTCAAAAACACGTACAAACGGGACACTTTACACCTAAAAGCATGGACAAAAGACGTTTAGCCATCATTGTACCTTAACGCCGCTTGAATTTAGCATTTTGTGGTTGCCTTATATATTTCATAAGATGCTTCGTTCTCAATGTTGTCGTTGAGTTACATGAAAGGGTCTTTTGAAGTATTTTTGAAACATACCGCTTTTTGAGATTTTTCACATTTTAAAAAACATGATAAGAATACATTCTGTATTATTTCAAAAGTATATCAACAGGACATATTACCTTTTCAAAAAATGTAAATAGGATGAATTGCACCTTTTTAAAAGGATATTATGAAGACAATTTACACATTTTCAAAAACATGTAAAATGGACGCTTTGCACCTTTTAAAAAACACGTACCAATTGGACTTTCTACACCTTCTAAAATCATGTACAGAAGACGTTCTCCCATCATTTTACTTCAACGCCGCATGAAAGTTATCATTGTGAGTGTGGCTAAACCGTTGCGAAAGGTTACTGGGAGACATTCAAAAAATGGTTTACAATGTTTTTTAAACACATCGTTTTTGAGATTTTTCGCATTTTAAAAAACATGATAAGAATACATTCTGCCTCTTTTCAAAAGCATATTAAACAGGACATTTTGCACCTTTTCGAAAACATGCAATTAGGACACTTTGCACCTTTTCAAAAATATTTTATTAGGACATTTTGAACCTTTTTAAAAGAAAGTAAAAATGACATTTTGCACCTTTGCAATCGAGCATTGACCCCTTTTCAAGACCTTTATTATAGCAAAATTTGCCTCTGCAGAGACGATTTATCACTATTTTTCAACTATCTCGCACACGCAGCAAAGTATTTGATAACAGATATAGGCTTAAATTTCATTTCTACCTTTAGTGGTACACATTCATATGTGCAAAACGCAAAAGCGTAAGCATACTAAAACGGTGTATCTATACCTATAGTTATAGTACCCACCTATAACAGACAGTATAGTATATATGAATACATGCGGGCCTGCTGCTTATAGTGTCTGTCTACTCACAACAAGCTCGTCCCTGTAAAACTTAACACAGCCATCAGATTGTAGCTGGAAGGAACTAATAATTGCCGCCATTAAGACAAGACGGAGAAAATTTGGGACGTTGACATTTGAAATAGGAAATGAAATTAGAATGTCGAATGTCATGAACTGTCATAATATCATGTCTGAATTTTCAATTTCCATTTCCATTTCACAAGAAATCTATCCAAAGCCGAAAGCCTAAAGCCACAGAATGGCAGCAGCAGCTCTCATCTAATAAAAATAATTCAAATCCAAATAATTTGAAGCCCCTACATGCTAAAACAAATTCCACCCAAGAATTGCAGAAATGCAAATGGCAGAAATTGCAGAAATTGCAGCAGTCCTTATAAAAATCTAAATATCAATTAATCTCAAAAATTAATGAATTCTTTTACGTAACTTTAATGTTTAAGGACTGTACTGCATTGCACTTCGAACAGCTTTTAAAAAAATCGTAATTAATCGTCGGCTTTGCAAAGTGCTTTGTGCCACTGCACTGATAACGGCTCTGTTGACTGACACACAGACAAACTTACTGACAGCTGCGCAGTGAGTTTCAACCTTTTCCATTTAAAATTGCCAAAAAAAACAAGGCAAATGTGGTCTATTTAAATTAACATAAATTACTGCCCTATTTAACTGTGACAGACAGACAGACAAGCTATTGGCAAAGCATTACATTTAAATTGCAAAAATGATCGCAATTTACTTCTCCAAAATTGCGTCATTTTAATAATTTTATTATAAATTATAAACTGTTTTATTGACTTTGAATAATAATTTTATTCTTAAATCCAAATTTGGAATTTCCTAATGGAATTTCAAATCAATTTTTAAGTTGGAATAAATTAGAATGATTTTGATAGCACAATTTAATCAATGAATTGAATTGCCGTCTGTATTTTTGATTAAGAATTTTGTCATCAGAATTGATGGTAGGCTGTCACTGGTCACCTTTAATAGAGATATAGGGTTGCATTATAATTATTGCAAGTGCATAAGCAGAGGCTAATCGTACATTTCAATTAATAAAAATGTTTTTAAATATTTTCCCTTTGCCTGCATATTTGTACCTGTAATGGATGGCTATGGCTGTCCTGTCAGTAAGAAAGGAATATTAATTAGAAGATTGCACAATTTATTACCATTAAGATTAAGAGACAGACTCACAAATGTTATAGGATGATCACATTCAAGGGATTGGTACTCGACTGCGGTCACACCTTCCTCTGTAAGCCAAAGCCATAAGCAAAAGCCGCAATGAAGGCATTCGATTTCAATGCACACACACACACACACAACGCACTGCCAATTGTCAATTTGAATTTCATGGATTACATCTTGACGTTTTGACGTTGACACGAGGCATTGGATTTGCTCATTGACAAAATTGATGCATTAATGTGCCGGTCCTATAGAGTATACAGGGCTATATAGCTATATAGGGAGTATAGCTGTCTATATTTTTGTTAGGTATATAGTTGATGGAAATAATAGGGAAGGTGTTGCTGTACTCAATTAGACAGCCAGCAGCCCGAGGCATGGCTAATAAATTAATTGATGCAAGTGAATACGGCTAATTGTATTACTATTTTCAATGTAATTACAATCTCTACTAATTAATTTTCCATTGACTTTGTTCATTGACAGGTTTAGCTAGCTATACTAGGTATATATAGCGTTTGTTCTATAGTTCGAGCTACACCGTTATTACGTCAGTGATTTACAGACAGTACAAGAGGTACTGATTAAAATATCCGTGCATATATTTTAGCATAGCAGACGGGCTTATTTGTTATTTCTCGGTACTTAGGTTAGTTTCTGTTTTTTCATGTAAAGGTTCAGTGTAATTAGGGTTTGTGGGAATTTGCTCCTAAAAAGTAATTTTAGTGGAAATAAGCGCGGCTTTTAAAAAAAGGGCCTCCAGGTAAATTTTAATGTTTTATGAAAATGTTTCTTGTTCAAAAGCGGCGCGGGATTTATGAAAAAGCGCTTTTATAGAAAACTGGCTTCTGAAAAGGTTTTCCTTCTTCTAGTTTCCAAGAACTAAGGTTTTCCTAAAAAAGTGTTTTTGGGCATAAAAACGTTTTTCTAAAAAGTACTTTTGATGGAGCGAGGCTTTTGCAATCACGTTTTTATAGAGACCAGGTGTTCTAAAATGATTTTTCTATAAGATTTAGGCTTTTCGAAAAAACAGTTTTTGTATAAATAGCTTTTCCGGAGCTGGTTTTACAGAAATTGGGAGTTCTAAACATGGTTTGCAAAGATATGGGCTTCCTAAAAACAAGACTTTTTTTGCATGAACAGTTTTCACAAAAGCATTTGTTTTTTACAGAAAATTGGTTTTTTAAAAAGAGTTTTAGTGTTGAAAGAAGCATACTTGTATTTTCTTTGTAATTAGTTTTTGTAGAACCTCGTTTTTAAAAAGGCATTAAGTAAATAGATACTGTAATTGATTACATATGTTCTCGTTTGTTCATAATTTATTTATACATTGTGAAATGCTTTGCAACTAATGCAGGGTACTAAAAACATTTGTAAAACGAACTAAACGGCGTTAAAATTAAACACGCTAATAATGCTGGTAAAAGTAAAACTGACTAGTGCATAGTGGAAAGGAGCATCCATCCAGCCAAACACCTGTAATAATTTCGTAATTAAAACTGACTGGAGTATCTATAGAGCATAGATACATACCTATTATACATAGAATAGCTACTAACCCTGTCTCATAACTTGGGCTATATAAAAAAATAAAAGACAGGAAAGCAACACAATTCCACTTCATTCCATTGTGATGACTGTGTCAGGCTAATACAACGTAGTGTTCTGTAACGTATTTTAATGTAACTTACCGCCAGTGCAGTGCAGTGCCAGGGCTACGAAAAATCTCCATACATCCTTACAGATGCAGAGCAATGAAATAATGGACAACAATGTGTGTGTGATTACAATAATTCAAAGTAGGTTTCCCGTTCCTCCCTCATCCACTCACTCAAAGTCTCACTCAATAATTTTCAGCCTCTTCAAACAAGCATAACTCCACTTTATACTTACCACGATCTGGGGCCTTCCACATATTACCAAGAACTTTAGAAAAATCCAACCTTTTTGCTTTAATGTATTAACCTAGTCAGAACTGAATAGTGAGAAACCATGGAATGAATGCTTTACAAACATGTTTATTCTCCAACTTGCTTTTTTCAAGACGGTCAATACTAGAAATCATCATTTTCAAAAAGGTAAAAACTGGAAATCAACATTTTCAAAAAAGATTTAAAGTTGGAATTTAACACTTTCAAAAAGGTCAAAGCTAAAAATTAACATTTTCAAAAACGTTTAAAACTGGAATTTAACACTTTCAAAAAAGGCAAAACTGGAAATCAACATTTTCGAAAAAGATTTAAAGTTGGAATTTAACACTTTCAAAAAGGTCAAAACTAAAAATTAACATTTTCAAAAACGTTTAAAACTGGAATTTAACACTTTCAAAAAAAGCAAAACAAGAAATTACCATTTTCAAAAAGGTCAAAACTGTATATCAACATTTTCAAAAATGATTTAAAGTTGGAATTTAACACTTTCAAAAAGGTGAAAGCTAAAAATTAAGATTTTCAAAAAGGTGAAAACTGGTATGTAATCAACATTTTCAAAAAGGTGTAAAACTGGAAATTAACACTTTCAAAAAGGTCAAAGCTAGAAATCAATATTTTCAAAAAGGATTCAAACTAGAAAATAACACTTTCACAAAACTCAAAACACGAAATTAACGATTTGAAAAAGCTGTAAAACAACATACATACATATAAGTACAGTTACACAAACTTAAAAATAGTTTATTTTAGCCAAAAATTGTAAACCGTAATAAATGGAAGGCCCCTTTTCTGTACGTCTTTGCATAGACTGACGACTGACGATGGGTTCCAGTGAGTGAAGCAGCCAACAGATCAAGATCCTCGATTCTTTCTTTCTTTCTTTTTCTTTCTGTCTTTCTCACTAGTCAGACAGACTGCGTCTCAAGACACAAGATCAGCCTTAACTCTGTGAATCATCACATTTCATGGAGCCATAGACTATGCTATGGCTATAGCTATATAGGCAGCTATATAGTTCCCTATAACAATATAGCTATACCCACTTCTCACAGGTATTATTAGTGCAATATAACAATTTATAAGAAAATGAAAACTCGTCTACTGTCTACCCTCCTGTCTACCGTCTACACACAATCTACAACCCTCTCAACAAAAGATTGAATTAAGAATAGGAATGGCTATAAATGTGTGATGGGGGTAGGAAAGTAGCCATAATAAAATAATAAGCTTCTAATACATCGTTTGTACACTTTCTGCCGTTTCTGTCCTTTGTATGCTGTAATTTGTACGAGTTGAATTGAGACTGGAAGAGAGCAGATAAAACACGATGGCCACATTCAAATCATACAGTCATGTCATAATCGGAGGCATAATCACACAACAGTCATTCAATTACAGAGCAGACCTGGATCCTGGTTCTGGTCCTGGTTCTGGCTCTGGCTCTGGTACTGTTTTGTTTTTTTCATAATTTTTTCATCCATGTAAAATGTACGTCATTTTTCTAAAGATAAGGGCCAGCAAGCCCTAGCCTTGTCAGTACAGCAGTAGTGCAGTGATGTAATGCTTAACCTTTTCAAAACGGTATTATATGTACACCTAGTTTTACGTTTTTTTATTATAAAAGAGTGACGTCTTGTTTTTGGCCATTTTGATGATGGTATTACAACTTGTTTTGACCTTTTTGAAAATGATAATTTCCTGTTTAGACCCTTTTGAAAGTGTTAATTACATACTAGTATTGAGTGTTTTTGAAAATGTTAATTTCTAGTTTTGACCTTTTTGAAAGTGTTAAATTCTAGTTTTGGATGATTTTGAAAATGCTAGTTTTGTGTTTTAGCCTTTTTGAAAGTGTTAATTACTTGTATAGAATGTTTTTGAAAATGTTGATTTCTAGTTTTGACCTGTTTGAAAGTGTTAAATTCTAGATTTGAAAGATTTTGAAAATGGTTATTTCCTATTTTGACCTTTCTGAAAGGGTTAATTCCCTATTTTCACAGTTTTGAAATCGTTAATTTGAAGACTAAACACACTTTTATATCACATTAATTCCATGATTTTCCAGTTCCGAATAGGTTAAGTACCTATCTAAGAATCGTATAAAGACGAGATTATAAAATCTGTCAGTACAATGCATTGTTAGTTTTATAGTTATTTTAACTATTATTGCTATGATCGTTCTGTGACTAATGTATTGCTCAAAAAACTGGATATTTTTATATTTATGTTTATGGAGTTTGTTTCAAATAAATACTGAAGCACTGCGCACTGAATTGAACTTCTTTTAAAATGTTTGCACAAAACTGCACCGAAATTGGTGGCTACATTTTAATTTATTTAAATAATTATAACAACATTTTTCCGTATTTTTGGTATTTTTGTAAAAAAAAAAAGCGTTTTAACGCCGCTTGGTTCTTTCCAAATACTTCACCTGACTTAATGGGAAGTCTATGAATTCTCGTTTATTCGTACGAACGTTCAAGCCTTAAAAAGTTTGATCACAAATACGTTGCTGTAAAGTATAATTAAAAATTATTAATTTTTCAAAACCCAGTTCGGATTTTAAAGATTGAACCTTCATTACGTGTGATTTTTGTACACAAGGAGAGTATAGTGCGTAGTACTGCTTGCAGTGGCTGGTTGACACATACCATCGGTCAAGAGTCAAAACCATTGACCCATTTTGCCTCTTAACCGACGATATGTAATTTCTTCCGAGTCTCCTTGTCTCTGGCCTTTTTTTTCTTTATTGAATTTCTTTTTCATGTTTTTATTGTCTAATATTTGTAATGTTTGTCTGGATATGTATGGCTAATGTCAATGTATTAAACTTGGGTACAATTAGAGTTGTAATGCAATGCCATGGCTATGCATATCTGTGACGTTTATGTTGTACTTTTATAAAAGGGTTATGACGTTTTGTTGCTTGCATACTCAGCTACAGAAAAATTGTAAGAATGTATTTACATAAATCGGGAGCGTCGGTGGAGAGACATTGTGATTGTGTGGTAAAGTCTAGTCCTCGCCAGTAAGTATGTATTTATTGTGATAAGCATCCACAAAAGTAACTTTTTACCCTGGTTGCGGCTATTGTATAAGAGCTCCTTTTTCACGATTTTGAAACGTACAAATAGCAGCTTTACTGTTTTTTAAAAAGTAAGGAGTGTAAATACTATTTTCACTATTTTGAAAAGCGTAAATAACAGTTTTACAGTATTTTAAAAAGTGCAAATTACAGTTTTACTATTTTTGAAAAGGGCAAATATCGCAGATTTACTGTTTTCTAAAAAGCGTAAAAATACGAGTTTTCCTACTTTTTAAACAGTGCAAATACCAGTTTTATTACTTTTTAAAAGTGTAAATAGCGGCTTTACGGTTTTTAAAAAGTGCAAATTCCAGTTTTATTACTTTTTAAAAGTGTAAATAGCGGCTTTACGGTTTTTAAAAGTGCAAATTCCAGTTTTATTACTTTTTAAAAGTGTAAATAGCGGCTTTACGGTTTTTAAAAAGTGCAAATGCCAGTTTTATTACTTTTTAAAAGTGTAAATAGCGGCTTTACGGTTTTTAAAAAGTGCAAATTCCAGTTTTACTACTTTCAAAAAGTGCAAATATAACAGTTTTACTGTTTTCTAAAAAGTGAAAATACGAGTTTTCCTACTTTTAAAAAGTGTAAATAGCAGCTGTACGGTTTTAAAAAAGTGCAAGTCCCAGTTTCTCTATTTTTGAAAGAGCGTAAATAGCCGTTTTATAATTATTTTACAAGTTTCAAAATGTTTTTCACAAATATGCATAAACGGAGGTACAAAGTGCACTGTTGGGACCTGCATCAAAATACATCCTCACCGACGATATGTGTCAACATGGCTCTATTACTGCCCTGGCCTGCGTGGCTCTGTCTGGGGGCCTCCGTGGAATAATTGTCCGTGGTTGAATGTTACAAGACGCGAAGCCAAGAAGGCAACTTTGTCTTGTCATTCAAATTGCTATCTGGTCGTATCTGACTGTGTGGAGCATATTATTGGATGAGTCTTCACTTTTCATTCTGGCCTCCACGTATGCACCTCACTAATCTGTCTATTTGTCTATCCCACTATCTACTCACCACTACTACCCATCTTCATCTCCGGCACCATAGTTACAGCACCAGTGCCATTGCAATGCCGAATCCCCAGCAGAAGTGCATCTTGAAGCTCGTCACCGTAACTTGTAGAGTTCCTCGCACACATAATCTAATCTAGCCGTCTCATCTCCCACCCTGTGAATTCATCATTTCCGATTCCCAATGAAGCTAATATTCTATTCATTTTACGTAATACCTATAGCACAGGACAGCTATACCTATAGCCCGCTGGTGGTATTCCATTTTTACTATATGCCTTTTTATAGCTGGATTTCGATTGGGATGAAATGTGATGGGTTCTGACGTGCTCAAGATGTTCAAGAGGTGAAAACGCAGGATGGGATGATAGGCATAATGATAATGATAATTTTTAAAAAGTGGGAGAAAAAAAAGACAGAAATTTGCTTTTAAAATTTCATCTTTCAATATTTTGGAGATCATTATGTTTAATTTAATTTAAGTTTTGTAAATAAATTGTAAATCGTAATGAAGGGCTACCATCCATGTTCGTTTTGAGAATGGACATTAATTGGATAAAATTAAAATAATACTTTTCAAAATTAATAAGTATCACTTTCAAAAAGGTCAAACCAACGAATGAGTACTTTCAAAAGCATTTAAGGCTAAAATCTATCCCTTTCAAAAAGATCACAACAAGAAATTAGCATTTTAAAAAGCTTTTGAATCTAACATCTATCACTTTGAAAAAGGTCAAAACAAGGAATAACGATTTTCAAAAGCATTTTACGCTAATATCTATCGCTTTCAAAAGGATCGAAACAAGGAATTAACGTTTTTAAAATCATTTAAAGCTAATATCTTTCGCTCTCAAAAAGGTCAAAACAAGAAATTAATATTTTCAAAAGCACTTAAAGCTAACTTCTATCGCTTTCAAAAGGGTCAAAACAAGAAATTAACACTTTCAAAAGCATTCAACTTATTATTGATTAGTACCATTTCATCAACAACAGCTTTATTACCTTTTTAACATGTTTAGGCGTTTATTAGCTTTTACTTTAAGCGGCGTTGAGGTTTATTTCAAAATCTACTTTGTACCTCAACAAAATTCAAAAAACGACAAAACGTATCTACACAGTATCAGTAATGAACTACAACGCTTAAAAAATTCTTCTTTCATCTTTCTACCCGAGCAAAGCACAATAATTACGTCACAGCACTGTAAGTACGCAGGTACATCCGTACTATGCAATCCATGGGCCCTTCGGCTGCCAATGAAATGTTTCTTTGCAAATGCCTGTAAAGCTGTAATTACATGAATAGGACTAACATTATATAGGAAGGTAGGTACGTGGTAGTAACCCTCAATTTAATTTATACAACACCAGTGCCGCACGGTGTAATTTCCAGACCTTTTGTTTTCTTTTCGCAAAAATTACGTATTTGACTGGGGTAGGTAGTAGGTAGTAGGTACTTTCACAGACGGACAGACAGCAAACAAAAAAAAACAACTATAGACAGACACACAGGAAAGAGCTACGTACAATAATAATAATAATTGCAAGCTTGCATTCGCCAATTGCCCAGTAAAGTGCAAACTACGCTATGTACTACACGTCCGTCTTTATCTACTGCGTGTATCTTTAGTTTAACCTATTCGGAACTATGGGGAACCATGGCAAGAATGCTTTACAAAATAGCTTAGTTCTATAAATTACCTTTTTCAAAAGGGTCAAAACTAGTAAATGACACTCTTTCAAAACGGTCAAAACTAGTAAATAACACTTTTTCAAAACGGTCAAAACTAG
>JAQFZC010005586.1:0-13886 GCA_034695205.1 Dicyrtoma fusca
TGAACTGAAGAAGGAAGGAAGATATGTGCACGATTTCGTCATTTCCACTTGGATGCACACTCAGATTCACCAACTAGATTATATGTTAGAAAAATCTCAAACGATCCACTCAATTCAGTCTTGATCATGATGCGAGCCAACTTATTACAGGTGTACATAGTCTTAAATTAAGGGGTTTTACACACAAAGACTTTCTACGTGAGTTCCTTCTAATATCTCACTGGACTAGTAGTAGTGAACTAGTAGGTATAGACACGTCAAATGTCTATGTGTTTAGTGAAGGCAGTACCAGTAGTATTGTTGGAACGACAGTCCACTTCCCCATCATCATATATTTGTACATTTTTGTATTAAATAACTCTACCGTTTTTATTTCTTGACTTGACCATCAATCCTACGATGAATTCCTCCAAAGTTCCACCCCAACTACTGTACCAAATCATACAGTATTAAATATCTACACACACGCACTACTCGTCTCATCGCCCTACGTCTACGTGTAGTAGTAGCTCCGCTATAGATTTGCAGGAGACTGGTCATGTCCATGTGAATTCGAAATTAAACTGAAAAGTCCCGTTAGGACATTAAAGTAGAGAATCAAACCAAGAAAAAAAATATGTAATTTTTGAGTTGTTTTAAACATAAATGAATGATAGGAGTATATTTTAATATTATAGGATTATAGGAATTACGGATACCTACAGGTATCGTGCATCCTCGTGATGATTGCAGTAGTAGTTTATTACTGCATTGCAGTAGGTATTAAAGAATGTAGCTACATACCTATAGGTATCAGTAATAGGGGATGAGAAGTTCGATGGTGTTGGGGGGAAGTGAGTTAAGACTTGTAAGAACCTACATACTGGGAGTTATTTAATCTTGCGAAAATAAAAAAAAACGACTAGAAATGTGTGAAAAAATGTCTGCGTAATAATACAAAATGTGTGGTTAGGATTTTTACCTGTTAGAACAATGTTCACTCCATGATTTGATGGAACGATGCGATGCCGTATAGACACAGTACAGTGCATACCTTACCTACAGTAGTAGTGCACACCACATCTCGTACGTCTACTTCTGGGCATAGCTTCAGGTGAAGGATATGGGAAGCTCTTTTCCGCTCTATAATAAAATCCCATAATATATTAAATATATTTGTATGTTCCTTATTATAGCTATACTATAGTGGGCAGTCTATACATACAACAATTGCCTATACATCTATAATGTAATTTTGCGAAAATTGCCTAGTCTACGTCCATAGATACATAGACCCCTTAATTAGAAATGATGAGTATGTTTTCATGATCTTAATTTTGAATTCGAAATGATATTTCATTATCGGGTGGCTGGCCATGGTCTTGGTCTACGACTTATGTAGACAGCTACATATATAGTTTAAAATTGAGCTCTGGCTCTGACCAAGGGTACTAGTACTAGGGTACACTGAGTGTAGGTATATGTATATTATGACGTATTGCGTAATACATACCGGGATTACATACGAGTGCATAGCCTCAAGTTCTTGTGAGACCAAGTTCAAGTGAAACCCATGGTTATAAAAGATCAGGGTAAATTATTATTTATGTGAAATAAATACAAAAGAAAATCTGCGATCTGATAAATAGACTGAGGAAGAATAATCATCATAATTTAATGCATCCTGCTCTTATTTACATGTACAGTTTTCGCCTTCAGATGTGAGAGAGTACCTATAGGTATGTCTCACGGCTCTGCTGTGTTACAATTGCCAGAGCAGGAACGTGTGTGATCATAATGCAGGTAGTACTTACATACTTATTACACTGGCACATAGTATGTACATGGCATTACTGACGTGCTCTCCTGTCTGTCTGCCTGTCCACCAGATTGACTGGTCTGTTCATTTTCTCTGTTCGGTCGGCATCGGCATTTTGATAAGCTACTTGGACGACTTGACCGTCCGTCAACAATTTATTAAAGACAAAGACTCAACATGTGAAAAAGCCTGTGTCTGTGGGAGTCTCAACGATTGCGTAATATTGATCTTTAATAATTTTTTTTAATGTGATGTTTATCTCTATAGGCACTTGAAATCGTTCCTCTTCCTCCTGCTAGCGGTCATCCTCGTCATTGGGAAGAGTAGAGCACAGTCCAACTATGGGATACAAGGGATCGATCAGGAGTACACGGAGGGGCTTCCACCGAAAGCCACGTTGGCGGGGAAAGTAACCGAACTGGATACTCTTCAGCCTCAGATCACACTCAATCGAACTCAAGCCTTGCTCAACTGTGCGGCTGGGTCAATGCATGTCGAGCTTCGGTTCAAGGAACCTTTCTACGGAATTGCGTACTCCGACTTTGACCGAAATAGTGCTTGCTACTCAAAAGGAAACGGTCTCCTCACCACCACCCTTGAGCTCCCCTTAAAAGGATGTGGAACTAGACAAGTAAGGAAGGACCTCTGATCAACTCTTACTTTAATCGAATTCCAATCCAACTTATCCCGGAAGATTCATAAGATTCACAGATACTTAGTATTCATAATGCGGAGTTAGAAGTCATTTATTTGTAGCATTCGTCATCACAATAAGACATCTTCATAATCATAACATTCTATCGACAGTTCTAACAAGGCAAAAAGTGCTATTTGCATTTTTTAACCTTTTCGAAACGGCAATGTATTTAGTTTTGACTATTTTTGAAGATTTTTTTTCTAGTTTCGACCATTTTAAAAATGGTAATTTATAGTTTTGTGACCTTTTGAAAGTGTTATTTATTAGTTTTGACCGTTTTGAAAAAGCGCTATTTACTAGTTTTGAACATTTTGAAAAAGTGTCATTAACTAGTTTTGACCGTTTTGAAAAAGCATTGTTTACTAGTTTTGACCGTTTTGAAAAAGTGTCATTTACTAGTTTTGACCGTTTTGAAAGAGTGCCTTTAAGGAATTAAACACTTTTGTAAAGCGTTCTTTCCATGGTTCCCTAGTTCCGAATAGGTTAATAAAGTTCATAAGTACGTTTAAGTTAAATTTCTCCAATTCTAAACAATGATGGAGGCATTACATTCTGATGCTTTTAAAACAAGGAAAAAAACAAGTTTGCCACTTTTTCACATGCTTAAGTACCTACCATGTTTTTAACCTTTGAAAGGCTAGCAATCAATGACATTAGTGATTTCAGAAAGTGTTATTATAGTTATTACTGCATCGTAAAATATGATTGAGCTTCTGATTCATACATTTACTACTACAGTAAATTCTCACAACAACAAATCCCACAGGTAGAAACAATTTCAAAGCATTTATTATTAGTTTAAGGATCAATAAGTGCTAATGAAATTCCTTGTATGACACACACGCAAGACACATCAGATGATAATAAGGAAAGTAGTAAGTAGCAGAAGCAGGAGGCAGGTACTTTGGAAATCCATATCAATGCAATGGAAAGTGCATACTGAAGCATCTTGCATACATATCTGCTCCTCAAGAAACTAACGATAAATTAAATTTATTATTCTGTCAGATATCTTAACGGGGTGTCATAAATTATCATTTGAAGTTTGAACTTGGCAAGATTGAGATCCTAAATGCCATATGCCAAATGCCAAGCTGATGTCAACCGATGATTATCATGAGTAATGATCATTATTTTTAACAATGAGCTAATAAATTCTCATCTTTTCTGAACCACATGCGCAAAGACACTCGCATCCCATATCCTCAACACCCTGAGTCTATTTCTTAATGTCTAAATCTTTCATTTCAATGCTGGAAACTAGTGTAGGTCCACGTAGAAATAGCGGAGTGGCAGGCATGTTCAATCCCTGCTGCTGCAATTTTACTAAAAATTAAGCAGTGCAATCCTTGGGAAAGTGAAATGCAAAAATACAACAGCTGGGCTAGGTATTTTTATTTTTATATTTTTGACAGATTACACCCACCACAACACACGATACAACAAAAATTGAATGCATTATTAGGATGTTGTACACGATTACATATGAAATCCCAGCCACGTACTCTAATTGATTCAACAAAAAGATTGAGAAGGTTGAATTAATTGTGGCCGCTGTCGACTAGAAGCTATAATTTCCTGATGTCGATGACGAGTAGCAGGGGAATTTCTCCATCAAAATACTGATATGGTCAGCGATTAATGACCAGGACCCGAGCGAGCCCATCATGTGTAAATGTGTAAATGAAGGAACGAGAGCGAATCTCTCTCTCTCTCTCTGTGCATGCATCATTATGATAATCTGGATGCAAATGACTCAAAAAGTCGTGGAAAATAATGTATCTCATCCCAGAAAAATCTTAATGTGAGCAGCGTGTCTATATTAGGAAGGTTGCTCCTTCAATCTCAGAAAACACAACTGGCAACCGCAACTGGCAAAGTTGAAGGGAAAAATTGGCACATCTCACCTGTGCCACGTCTGTTTTTATTTAAATTTCAAATTCAAAGTACAAAAAAAAACAGGCAAAAATTGTGAGCACAGCATTCATACACAGATTATATTATGACCCAACGCCAAGCCAAATCTGTACATCAAAAAAAATATAAGATTGGTTCTGTTCTGAAATACAGTACACATTCCTAACTGCCCACAATACAGATAATTGTCCTGTGTGGACCTCACCTTCATCAGATTCAAATTACCTTTGCTGACATGCCTCCGTCTGTCTGTCTCCTTGTGTGTATCTGTAGCTAGTTAGCATTCTAATACGGAATACTAACTTTGAATTGTAGGCACGACAAGTGTTGAAATTCCGACGTTCGTCATTCCGTTTTCAATTACTTTACCGCATAGATTACATAACTATACTGGACTTGGGCTGGAGGTTTTTTTTTCATGGTAGTATTTTTATTGTGTATCAACTTTCATTTTTTTATGTTTGCTAGTTCACATTCTGTCTCCATGAATAATAATGTTGCCATAAAAGTGAGAAATTTATCATTATCATTCTAAAACCATACAGGCTTATAGGCAGTGGGAAATTTACTATACTTATACATATTTTCATCTACTTTTTGTCCAGAGGCTCGTAATTCAGTTTCCTTTGCTCTGCTTGTGCACACTCAGAGCCAAAACAATGAGATTACGAGCTGTCTCATCCCATACGTGTCATTAATTATTATCATTATGTTAGTCTTCACATTTAATTTCTGTAACGTTTTCTACGAGTAGGTGTACCTATTTACCTACCTATATAGTGTTGCTTTAGGCAGCCCTGCATGCCGTGGCTAAAACCTTCCTAGAGAAGTAGTCTGTAGTCTGTGATAGTTTTCTTATATCTATAATTATATCTCGGTCCCTACTTTTTATCTTTCCTGCGATAAAACTTCCACATATTTTATAAAATCAACGCTCGTCGACACTTGACTGCATTAGCACAGCATTTGCAATTCATGATGAAGGACAAGGAGGTGTGCTCCAATCCTTTTTCATGTTAATTTTAGGTCTTCACCACCGGTACAAAGAGCTTTTAAGAATACACTTTCTTATTTTAGCTAATGGACCATGAATTCATTATACCTACATGGTTTTTTTCGACATTTTTAATAGTGCAAAAATTTACGTTCTCATGAAATTATTTTGCAATCACGGCAATCACTAAACTATAAACTACCACTGTCACTGCCACTACTGGCAAGAAGAAACAAAGCAAAAAATGGACATTTTTATTTAATGGCTGCGGCGCTTACGACTGCGGAGATTAATTTGGATGATGCTGCCTTACGATATAATTTCATATTTTATGTGTTTTGGGACAAGGAACAGAGGCAATTAAAAAAACGTTTAACATTTCAAAGTTTCTATGCACATACATAGGTAGGTACTTTCATTCATGATTTTAATTTTTACTGCAAATTTTAGCACCTAGGTACGTAAGCGTATGTATGCGTGCTTTCACGTTGATTTATAATAATTATATTAGTATAGATACATACATAATTCGCCAGGTAGAGAAAGGAAGTCAGAATGAAGGCTAAAGTCAAAAGAATTTAATTCAATTAGTAAAATGTGGTACGTGGGAGCCTCCCCGATGAATACCCTGTAATAAATGCCCACACGTACACGTTTTGATCATATGTGGAGGAACTAGAAGCATCGTAAAATCATAGCCACCCAAAACAGGAACATAATCTAGATATAAATAAAAAAAATAATAAGGCAAACAATGGCTAGTTGAGATTCTTCTTGTTTGTCCTTCTCAACTGACCATTAAGTACCTGTACCAGTACCAGAAACCAGAAAGCAGAACCAGCATCAGCATCAGTGCCAGCATTATATGTATGTACTGATGATAGCACCATAGCCCCAGAAAAATAAATACTGAATTGTTATATCCTGTTTTTAAGAAAAAAACGAGTCCGGCGTACGTACGTAATGTACGTATCATCGCCAACCAACCATGCAACTTAATGTCGCATATAGATTCACCTAGAGATTATAGCTTTAATAAAGTTATGTACAATAGGCATAAGTTAGTGTTAGGATGGAGCACCCCGTATGTACATTACTATTATAAAAGACGGAGTGATTGTGACGGTAACTCTGAAAAAGGTAATGGTAATTATACGTGGGAATAGTGGCAGATTATTACTTACACTGGTTGAATTAAAATACAAGCATATCACCTAAGAACGATTATTGTGAGCCAAAAGTTGAGCACATCATGACCTGTTCCAACCATATTGAGAATTTGCGAAGGAATTATCACGAAATGTTAAATTGTAAATTGTAAACTGACCAGACTTACAGGTTAACTTGACAGAGACCTGGCAAGATCGAGGTGGTAATGCAATTCAAAAAATCCCGTATGGTATTTCAAATTCAGTCGAAATCTCTCGCTCGCGTCTTGTATTGAGATCTAAAGGATCATCTGGCGCTTATTTGCTACAGCAGCGTCCTACGGTTACGGTCCTACGGGTAGTTGTAGTTGTACTGCATCGTAGTGTGTGTAAGGATTCATTGCATGTCGACTTGCACTCCATGTTTTGCGTGTCTCCATTCCTATTTTATCCTCAGCTGTGGTTCTTGGTTCTTGGGTCTTGATTAATATTAATAATGTGTGTAGCCCTCATACACACATGAAATATACTCTGACACTTTTGGTGTTGAGGTGAGGGAGCCAACTGTAAATCCTTACGTGAACGTATGCAAATTCTCATAGAGTACAGAGAGAGAGAGAGAGAGACTCATTTTTAAGTTTTAAGTCGTTGACGTCGAGTCGACCTAGCGTTGAGAGATATATTGCCCAAAAACCAAAAATACAAAAATATGTATGAGAGAATTTCTAAGACAATAATGATTTGTTAGTCATAGGATTTTGCACCAGAGCAGAGCAACGGAGAGTACAATAATGTATTGTAATAGAAATTTTAATGGAAACAATTATTTTGTCTGAAACCCAATTGCCCATACTTATATGATGAAGAGATGCTTAAACGGAGTGTACAGATAAGCGTGCTTTGCTTAACTCGGTACCTACACACATAAGTTGGTACATACGTAGATAATTGGTTTAGACAAATAAAAGGAATATGGTGTCAAGGATTTGAAAAGCAAAAATGGCAAATGGCAAACCTCTTTTGACCAAAAAGGAAAGCCAGTGAAATTAAGAATTACAGATTGCGAAACATTGTATGCAAATCTTGACTTCAATTTTTCTGACCTTTTCACAAACGTTAGCGTTAACGTTAGCGCCAACGTCCCCATAACATATGAATCGTATTATTTTGGACATGGGTTGATACTTTGGGTCTATGGCTGGCTAGTCTGCCAAAAAAATTCATTGTGCAAAAATGCTAACCTTATTATTGGACTAGCTGTATTTTACTGCTTCTCTTTGTTTTTTTACAACAACAAAAAAACAAAAACAAGAATAAATGAAATGCAAATCAAAATATAGATACGGCCAAGTTTAGTTTAATAAGGTTGACACTAATAAGTCACAATCAATCGTGTGACACTATTGCATGGTAAGTCTATATTTGTTCAAGCATTCAGACCAGTGCAGTGTCTCATACAATATCAGAATCAGTCCTTACGATTAGTCTATTTTCCTTATTCTTTGTCCCTGTTGCATTCAGTAGATCACGTTCATGTAATTATGCTCCTTAAATTGTCCTTTATACTAGGAACTTGCATGACCGTCCTTTGTGGCATCATTATAATAATTCAGGTACTTATATTAGTAGCCATAGATTATACGATTATACATAATACAATTACCCCATCGTTACTTTAGGAGCATCTTCCCTACAAGGCCAGGACCAAATACAGATATATATTTTATAGCTTCACTTATAGAACAATAAATTCCGTAAATATGCACTCTGTTTAAGTTGGATGGAGGAATTAAGGAATAATAATATGTCTAATATCTATTGCACTCGGTAATTTACTGCTTGCTGATTTGACTGTGTTTTTTTTTAATTTTTGCGTAGGATCCTCAAAGGGTTTTCACCAATAACATCGTCGTTCGGTTTCACCACGGTCTCGAGATGGAGGGGGATGAGGTCATCACAATCGTTTGCCGATATCCACCTCCAATTGTCCCCGCTCCACCTAGCTTCTTGTAAGTGCCTATTCAATCATTCATACATACATGCCAAAGATAAGTTAGCAATCTATATGCAAGTTGATGCCAAAAAAAAATAAAAAATAAAAAAAATATCGCAAACCTTTGTACTCTACCACCTTATGTGTCCAAAGGTTCAAACAGTTCAACTGGTTCAAAATACTTGAAGGGGCAAAGGGAAAAAGCGCAGTACGTCTTGTGTAGATAATATAGCAATTAAATATAATTATATGCCAATACCAACCAAATTGATACGGTTTTACATTTAAACTTTATATAACGATGACGGCTGATACAATCTTAAACTGCATGCCCCATTATGTATGTATGAAGGAATAAGACGGATATATTTATAAATATTTACATACCCACGTAAAATATACAGACACATACCTAGGTACTTTGTTATACTTGTCATTTCTGCTAGTATTAACGTAGGTGGAAGGTTCGGAACCATCCAACCACCTGTGGCTTTAATAATTTGTGCAAATACTCCACATGATTTTTTTTCCTTGGGGGGAATGGACATTAAAGTGACACACAGAGGACAATAATGAGAAATACGTGCGTACGCTTCCCTTCCCTAACGAGACAGGCAATTCAGAAATTCAAACATTCAAAACTTTTTTCCCAAAGAACAGTCCACTTTATCGACCACGTAGACACGCAATCGTTTTATGGAAACTCTTCAATCCTTGATCATCTGTAACAGCTATTATGCATGCCAGTACTACACTGTTGTGCCATTGCAGTGCAATCCGCGGTAGTACATAGCGACATGCGAAAATGAATACAGTAACAGAGCAGAGAAGACCGCGATTGCAGCTTTCCTTTATTTACTTTTACAGTATTTTTGCCGCACAAATCAGAATCAGTCAATAAAGAAAGTTGCTTTGATTTTGTTTGCATGCAAATGAGGATCAGTTTTCAAAATATTTACTAAAAAAACTATTTGCTTAAATGCATAGGTAGTTTGTGCCACCAGAAAAGCGGTCCAATCTTTGAAATTGACTTGCATTTTTACTGCCAGTGTAGCTGTATAAGAAGGTAGATAGGTATACAATTAATTATTGAAGCGACAGTTCAATGAAACTATAATCGCATCTTTGACTGCAAGCTACATAGAGGAATAGATATACATTTTTCAAAGGCTAATCACTTGACTTGACTGTTATAAATGTTGAAGGAGTATAGGCTAAACGTATGTGGGCATAATCACAGCTTGAAGGAACGTACGAGCAATAAAAGCCAATATCCATGTAGCATTTAAGTAGGTGTGAAGAAGACATCTGCTCACCGTTTTTGTCAGGTTGTTTTCTGTTTCGGTAACTTCTGCCTCTGCTCTTCATCCAGCTTATTAAATGACTGTGTGACTCACTCCTGACGCTGACTGTTGTGAGTGACACTGACGAGGGAGACAAGAAGTCAAAGTATTAGCACTACAACGTGTAGAATGTAGTTTTAGTTTTGAAACAAGTGTCGCATCACATGTCATTATACGAGTTCCTAGAATTTCTTGGGGAATTCGTATATGAATAATTGTTTCTGATGCTCTTGATGGTTGATGGATTTGATTGATTGGATGATGGCAGGTACATTCCCCCAGGAGCGGCTCCACCCATCCTCCCCAAACCACTCAAGGAGTTCGAAGTATTATTAATCATCTGTGCAATTCTTTTCTTGGGATTGATGCTCTTGGGTCTCGGATGCTCCTACTACTGTCTCAAGCAAAGGAATATTCAAGTGATCCGGAAAAGACCTTTCTCGTATGTCATTCATTATCATATCCCTATTATTATTTTTATTATATATAAGTTACCATATCATGCAACCACACCAAAGGCATGGGAATAGGTGGTGTATAGGTATGCCTACCCATATTACCTTAGCTATGTTTGTTTGTAAGCAGTCACTTTCTTATGCATTTAAAAAGCGATAGGGCTATATCTACAAATAGAGCTCCTCAAATCTGTTTTCACTTGGCTTTGCCTTTTAACTCTGAAGTTACACCTTTAATGGCGAAAGGGTGGGCTTGGGAAATGGTCTGAACATATATTATTCCTTCCATTCTTTATCCGTGCAAGTTTTTCTGTCTTTTTCCCATTACTTTTGAGTTTTAAGAGCCAGATGAGACACACATAGCCGGGTAGGCACTTTATAATCTTGTAGTTGCTTTTAACTCAAATGTTTTCCTAGACACTGAACACAATGACTGCATCATGATCCATGGATAGGTATGATGTGAATACGAGTACGAAATTACCAGTTACTCCTTTTGAATCCTTTCCAATATTAGAAGTCAGAAGGTAGAGGCTCATAGACATAAGTACCTGCACCTTCCTTCAACTGAATTATATATATAAGCTATATATATATATAGCCCTAATACATACACATGTATTAGGGCTGTCCAATTTCAGTTCATTTGCTCGTTCTTTCCGCAACTATTCTTTTAAATCTGCATGTGCTGACTGTCTTCTGACAGTGACACCGGCGTTATGTATACACGCGTCTAACACTGAAGCTGTAAACCACATAGGTAAGTAACTAAATAGTTATATAAGCCAGTGCTCAATGCATATGAACTGAACGAGCGGAAAGCCCCGTAATAAAATATACTTGTCATTGAAGGTGCTAAAGGATTTATTTATCTGCGTGACAAAATTCATAACGTTGGGGAAAAGATAGACAATTTTGCAGCCAGTCCTTCCAGTGATAAAGTATCCCAGTAGACTATAGATAGATGGCTACCTACATTATTCTTAGGTAGTACAAGATATACGATTTAAGAGAAAGAGAAGTGTCTACGTATGTATACAGATACAATCAAAGCTAACAGCAGCATCAACGCATTAGTCATATTTTCCGTTTACTTCCAGGATCGCAGGACCACCTTTGCCTCCTTATTACATACATTGAATTTAAAAAGTTGTAGCCGAGAGATACGATAGAATAAAAATAATGAACAATGTTTTCTTGTGTGTAGCCCGGTTCTAGAGAAGCGGACTCATTAGAGCAAGAGTTAAGAGATTCGAAAAAGAAATATTGTATATAAAATAAATGAAAGATGTATAACACTTGTAGAAGATGTGTCGTCTAGAATTTATCATCGACTGAGCGAGAAACTTTGTACCCCGTAGAACTTGAAAGCATACAGTACATAGTAATATGTCTACATATATCTTTGTAGATCTTATAGGTAGA
The DNA here is from genome assembly GCA_034695205.1 of Dicyrtoma fusca. NCBI lineage: Eukaryota > Metazoa > Arthropoda > Collembola > Symphypleona > Dicyrtomidae > Dicyrtoma > Dicyrtoma fusca. The sequence continues at coordinate 11,771 of JAQFZC010005586.1, forward strand.
CGTAGTTGCACTTGTGTGTATGCATGATAAAATGATGTCTTCATCTAAGATCTCGGTCTTATTATTAAATCATAAAAAAGATGACGGCTCAATGTATTCTGTTCTCTCTCATGTGTGTGCTCACAGGCCTGTCGAGGATGAAAGTGAAAGACTGTCGACGATTGAGTCATTTTCCGCTCTTAAGATACCCCGAGTTCATGCCGTCTCTACTGAGTCCTCCTCCGATGTTCCTCTTGAGGAAACATTGGCCTCCGACTACCCATCCTCCATTGATGAGCCCCATCGACCCGAGACAGTGTCATCGGAGTACTCGGACACTCATGTCCAAGTGGACTCTGAGCTGATCCCTGCCGCCGTGAAGAAACCACATTTTGCAGTCAATCTTCGTGTTGCCAAACAACCGTCCGTTGTACAATTCTCTGAGGACTCAGAGGGGTCAATTACATCCGTCGAGACGGGCGTTGCTATTCATTCACATGTGCCAGACTTACATCCACCACCCAGGAGGAGGGCTCCACCGCCTATTATGGCTAGGGTAAGATCCCATCTAATTACTGGAGTACATTTTACATCCATTTTCCCAATTTTTGATAACTTTTTATTAAACAGTTTTTGAAAATTCAAAATATGCGTAGACTTTCTTGACTATTACGGGTGTATTAAAACGATGGGACCGTCCAGAGCCTCATTCTACATTCACACTTGGCTACTTTTACATCATAAAATAGCTAAAGGCATATTTACAGACGTTTTCAATATGTAAATATATAGGCAAAACTTTGGCAGAATTTGTGAATTCAGTTCAGCAGAGCTAAAGAATCAAAAAAGGTTAACGGGGGAAATACCAGGACTATTTGTATTAGTTGTGAATCTGACAGAAGAATGTAGAGCGACGATGCAGGAGGATTGTGTACGCAGTCCGTGTACGTGTAGTTTGTTGTTGGTTGATAGTTTAGTAAATCCAAATCGGTGAGTGTTGAAACATTTATATGAAGAATATGATGATGCAGTAGAAGGAATCGACCCAGAAAGCTTATTATTATTATTTTCAACGGATGTGTTCACGTCACTTATCCAACGCTGCGAAGCAGCTCCTGCAGATGTAGCACTACAGTATCTGTATGTACAGAGTAGTTGTTAGTAGTCGAGGATTTCTTTCCTACAGTGAGCTGGAACACATCTTTCCTTTAGCGCTAGTCATAGTTCATACCTCTAGTTATTGCATTTGCCATAAATGCCATAGCCATGATATTACATCATGGTTTTGTGAATGTAACTCGGGCAAATCTTTTTGCATGAGACACCTACTACCGCACCGTTAACACCATCACTGCCTCGCCGCCAAAATATCATTAATATCCCACATACTGTAGATAGGTACACCAACATTCAACATTATGATCAACCTCACATAACAAGGCAAGGATGAAATCTCGTACAGTTGCAACTCTACTAAGCTGGAAAGGGGGGAACCTGGGCATAATAGCACTTGTTTCTGGTTCAGGGCATATAGTTACAATTATACAGGCACACACACACACACACACATACCTAACTACAATTTAAAATTACAAAATCCACATGTTCACCGTATGACTGACGACTGAGTGAGCAGCTTGAAATAAAACTAGGTAAAGTTGTTAATAGATGAGGATAGTTGATAACTACTGGTGCATACGTCTGTTCTGTGCTGCGTACCAAATACCACACTACACCAGATCCCACTGTGTGGGGAGCAGACACAATAAAATACATAATGAGAGACATAATGGATATGAGTCAATGAGGCATGGGTGTCCCCGGTTTTTTTCCCCTGCCTTTTCATCTTGCTTAAAAAATGTATACATAATTTTAACTATTAGAATGAGAATGGAATGGATGGATAATATTCTATAGCGGGATGTAATTGATGTGGCGTTACAGGTGCAGAGTCTTCATGAGCCGAATCGAAGTGTTCAGCACACTGAGCTCGTCGACACGCTCACCGTGGTCGACAAGGAAGATGTCGATACAGAGACCAAGTACACCCAACCACTGGCTCTGGCTCGGAAGCCTGAAGTTTCTGTTCACACCGTCGATGACGTTTATTTGCAGGTAAATGGCGTAATTATGAGGG
>JAQFZC010005587.1:0-13885 GCA_034695205.1 Dicyrtoma fusca
AGTTTCTGTTTTTTCGAAATAGTCGACACCGTTGAAACTGGATCTAAAGGACTTGCTCCACGAGAAGTAGACGGCTGGTCGTCAAGCTTGGGCTGCTTTCTGCTTAAGAGATCAAATTTATCGTTAGCATTTAGTTATTGCAAATTAAACGTCCAACATTTACATTTTCATAAAATATAAAATCGCTAAACTAATTTACTCTTTTTTAAGCGCCTTCCTGGCACGATTGTCAGACATACTGCCAAATTAACAGGCTATAGATGTAGCCCTCTCAGTACGTCACAATATAGCCATTTAATTGTGTGAAGTTTTTATCTACTTCCCCGATGCGAATATATCAAATACTGTACCTTATTATGAAAATTCTTGTCCTGTCTAACTGCCTACTAGTGCCTACTATGTAACTACTTCGTTCGTAGACGTACTTTATACTTTCAACTTTACTAAAATAAATATTACTAATACACATTACATAATAGAATACAAAACTGCAATACCTAAAATTAATTACCAATTTACGAAACGGGTTCAATTTTTTTTTGACTTATATTTTAAATTTTGTTCAAACATAATAATAATAATAATAATATTGTTTCTGGGGTAGTATCCTTAATTGTAAGGATTGAGATTTTGAGATAATTCTCTTGAGGTTTCCCAGTAGCACTAATTATCACTCTGTGACACTTGTCAGAGGTCTTGCCCTTAAAGGTCCAGCCCTTAAATTAATCCAGATTATTTTTGAATTTATTAACACTAACGATTCCTCGTTTTGTTTGACTCTTTTTCACTTCAGGATCAAGTTGATTCCATTGTCAAGTAGACGAATGAAGGTTGCAATTTGCAATTAGTTGTCTTAGGCTGCCTGTATGAAAGCATTTGAAATTGCTCTTTATTTGGAGGCTTACCGATCTTGCCTTGTGTGTGGACTGTAAACAATGGTGGGTAGATTTCAGGTCGTTGTCTGTATACACCCCCAGGTCCCTTTCACAAGACGAGCCTTGAAGTGGGGTGCCATTTACACGTAAATATGTAGCTGCATACTTTCGTCCTACTGGAGCGATCAAGACAGCGACCAGCGACCCACGTCGTCAAACCGTCAACACAGCGACCACGATCAACCAGCAACTCAAGACAAAAACACGAAAATACGACTTACTACTCACCAGCGCAGCGCAGCGATCGCGCGAGTACCACCCACAACAAGTCGTAGAGAACTTGTATAAAATCCACATGTCATCATATGGGAGGTTGGACGGCGGACTTTTTCTCAAAAATGGCACCAGAGAATTGGTCAGTTTTTTGCAAACAACTTTTCTAGGACTAGTTCTCGGTGGTACACGCGCGAGCGCGGGTGGTATATGTCTATTAAAAGGCGTATTTTAGTGTTTTTGTCATGGGTCGCTGGATTGATGGTGGCCACTGTCTGGATTGAACAATGACCTGGGTCACTCGTCGCTGTCTTGATCGCTCCTAGTTAATGCTTATAAATTGTGAATTATTACTGTAATTTCTTAGAATCACAATTACGATATGAAATTGTTATTGTAAAACCAATAACAAAAACAATAAAACGAACTCCAAATTGTGATAACAATACCATTCACAATTTGTTTTTATCAAAGTAAACACATTATCTCATTAAAACAAACATCATATACCTACCTATTATTTCAGACACATCACAGACACATTAAATATATCACAAACATACTAGACGCATCACAAACCTACTAGTGATGTACTATAACGGATCACAAACCAATTAGAAACTTCTTTGTGACGCATCATAAACCAGTTGGAAACCTATTTTTGACGCATGATACACTTAGTGACACATTATAAGCCTATTAGTGACGCATTAGAAACCTATTAGAAACCCATTATGAACCTATTAGAAGCCCATTATGAAAGTATTAGAAACCAATTATGAACCTATTAGCAAAACATAATGAACCTATTAGAAATCCATTATGAACTTATTCTAAACTAATGATGAAGACAAACAAATTGACCAACTAAACCCATTATAAACTTTTTTATAAATTGGTTCGAAACGCATTATAAACAGGTTCGAAATGCATTAGAAACATGTTAGAAACACGTTAGAAACATGTAAGAAACACATTAAACACCCATCAATGGGTTCTCAAAGATTGTTTTTATTTTGTTAATTGTATTGTGATCACTCTCACAACGGTTTGTTTTCGTTTTTGTGATACAGGAAGGTTGTTGTACCAAGTTGTACCAGTCACAATTCCATTACAATTAGTAGTTCATTAACTTCGTATTTCATGCATAGATGGGTGTTTGAGTTGTCCTCACAGAACGCTCCCCTCAAAGACTTTTGCCTTCACTCTCCCCTCCCCTCACACGGAAATAAAAATTGTGCCCTCGCCCTCCCCACATTGAGTGAAGGGGACTTGAAGGGACTTTTAATGCGGATGGGTCCCCTCCAGGCAGACCAGAATGTGGCCCACAAACTGCCGCCAAGCTATTTATTTTTTACACGGAGGAAAAACGAGTACGGGCGTGCCCTCACCCTCCCCCCCCCCCCCTAAACCGTTTTTGGAATTTTTACCCTCACCCTCCGCTCCCCTCTTTTTTTTCAGTTTTTGCACTCACCCTCCCCTCCCCCCAGACTAAAATTTTAATTTGTGCCTCACGCTCTCCACATTGAGTGGAGGGGACCTGCGGGTTCCCTTCCACTTTGTGAGAGCGCCCACCTATGACTTCGCGGAGTACTTGAGTACTGTCTTAATTTTGAAGTTTATCCATAGTGTGTAGATATTATTCAATAGATTTATTATTTAATATCTATTGCCTATGCCTGGTTTGTTCTCCAAATTCTATTTGTGCTGCAGAGATGGACATGTCTTTGCCACTTGCCCTCCACTAATGAGGGTCTTATTATATTTACATACTTTTACTCGCACTATTCGTACACTCTACCAAATCACCACATCGAAAACACATCAAAAGTGCCAAAAAGTGAGTCCTATTTGCCGCATCATAATCACATCATATTCGCATCATAATCGCATCTGGATCTCATCTTACACCCATCATAACCGCATCATGCAGCTTTTATGCGGTTATGATGGGTGTAAGATGAGATCCAGATGAGATTATGATGCGATTTTGATACGATTATTTTTTGCGATTATGATGCGGCAAATAGGACTCACTTTGATGAGTTAGTTGGTAGAATGTACATACTGTCCTATCTCTAGGTACGCGCTCGCACTCGCACTCACGAGTACAACTGTAAAAATACTTGCACTCGAACTCCACTCATGAGTGCCACTCATCTTTCACACTCCAACTCATAAAAACCGCTATGTTTTAAAAAATCGCTCCGTGTTTAACAAAGTTCATGTTATTTATTCATTACAGCACTAAGAGCATGTAGATGGAGCAGAAGTTTAATTTTTTTTAACTTTATCGTACGCACCACATAGCTTAAATTCGATGACTCGCACTCACCCTCATGACTGCACTGATCTTACACTTGTACCACTAGGCCAGTAGTCTCGGGTGATGAGGCGCTGGCGAGACGGCGTAGGACAGTAGACTTGGGCAGGGAGGCGCAGACGAAAAGGCTCATGCCAGTAGACTTGGGCGAGAAGGCGCGGGCGAGGAGGCGCAGGCCACTAGACTCCAGCGAGGATGTGCATGTGAGAAAGGTCAGGCTATTAGACTCAGGCGAGGAGGCGCAGGTGAGAAGGCTCAGAGCAATAGACTCGGGAGAAAAGGCGCGTGTGCTAAGGCCTAAGACAGTAGACTCGGGCGAGAAGGCGCGGGCTAGAAGGCTCATGCCAGTGGATATCGGCAAAGAGGCGCGGGCGAGAAGTGTTTGGCCAGTAGACTCGGGCGGGGAGGCGCAGGCGAGAATTTTCAATGCAGTAGATTCCGGAAAGAAGCTGTTGGTCAGTTGATTTGGGCGAAAAGGCGAGGACGAGAAGGCTCAGGAAAGTAGACTCGAGCGAGGAGGCGCAGGCCAGTTGATTTTGGGGAGAAGGCTCCGGCAGGAAGGCTCAGGGCAGTAGATACGGGCGAAGTAGCGCCGCGCCTGCGAGGAGGCTCAGGCCAGTCGATTTCGGCGAGAAGGCGCCCGCGAAGAGACTCTGGCCAGTAGGCTCTGGCGAGGAGGCGCAGGCGAGAAGGCTCAGGCCATTAGACTCGGGCGAAGAGGCGCAAGCGAGAAGGCGCCAGCCAGTACACTCAGGCGAGGAGGAGCGGGCAAGAAGGATCAGCCCGGTAGACTCGGGCGAGGAGACACGGCCAATAAGTCTCAGGCCAGTAGACTCTGGCAGTGACGCACGGACGAGAAGGCTCATGCCAGTAGATACGGGCAGGGAGGCGCGGGCGAGAATTGTCGGGACAGTAGATTCCAGGAAGAAGCCGCAGGCCAGTAGATTTGGGCGAGAAGGCGCGAACGAGAAGGCTCTGGCAAGTAGACTCGGGCAAAGAGGCGCGGCCGAGAACGCTCAGGCCAGAATACTCGAGAGGGGAGACGTAGGCGAGAATGCTCATTCCAGTAGACTCGGGCGAGGAGACGCGGCCGAGAAGTCTCATGCCAGTAGAATTCGGCGAAGAAGCGCATTCGCGAAAGATCTGGCTAATAGACTCAGGCCAGTAGAATCAGGCAAAAAGGGGCTAGCGAGAAGGCTTTGACCAGTTGACTCGGGCGAAAAGTCGCGGGCGATAAGCTCAGGCCAGCAGACTCGGGCGAGGACTAGCAGGAAAGTAGGCGCAGGCCAGTAGTCTCGGGCGATGTGGCGCTGACGAAAAGGCTAATGCCAGCAGACTCGGACTTCGAGGCGCGGACCAAAATTTTCAAGGCAGTAGATTCCAGGGGGAGACCGCAGGCCATTTGATTTAGAGGAGAGGGCGCGAGCGAGGAGGCGCAGGCCACTAGACTCAGGCAAAAATGCGCGAACGAGAAGGCTCTGGCACATAGCCTCTGGCAAGGAGGCGCGGGCGTGAACATTTAGGCCAGTATACTCGGGACAGGAGACGTAGGCGAGAATGCTCATTCCAGTAGACTCAAACAAAGAGACGCGAGCGAGAAGGCTCAGGCCAGTTAGCTCAGGCGACGAAGTGAGGGCGAGAAGGCGCAGGCCAGTAGACTCAGGCAGGAAGGCGCGTACGAGAAGGTTCTGCCAAGTAGACTCGGGAGAGGATGCGCATGCGAGAAGGCTTACATCACTAGACTCCAGCGAGGATGCGCATGTGATAAGGCTCAGGCCATTAGACTCAGGCGAGGAGGCGCAGGTGAGAATGCTCAGGGCAATAGACTCATGCGAACATCCGCGTGTGCGAAGGCCCAAGACAGTACACTCGGGCGAGAAGGCGCGGGTTAGAAGTCTCAGGCCATTAGACTCGGGCGACGAGACGCGTCCGAGAAGTCTCATGCCAGTAGATAGCGGCAAAGAGGCACAGGCTAGAAGACTTTGGCCAGTAGACTCGAGCATGGAGGCGCAGGCGAGAATTTTCAGGGCAGTCGATTCCGGAGAGAATCCGCAGAGATTTGTGCAAAAAGGCGCAGGCGAGGAGGCGCAGGCCACTAGAATCGAGCGAGAAGGCGCGGGAGAGAAGTATCAAGCCATTACACTCAAGTGAAAAGGCGCGGGCGAGATGGGTCAGGCCAGTAGACTCGGGCGAGGAGACGCGGGCAAGAAAACTCTGGCCAGTAGACTCGGGCAAAGAGGCGCAGGCGAGAAATCTCAGGTCAGTAGACTCGGGCGAGATGGCGCATTGGAGAAGGTGAAGGCCACTAGACTCGTGCGAAGAGGCGCGGGCAAAAAGGCTTTGGCCAGTAGACTCGGGCAGGGAGGCGCGGGGGAAAATTTTCAGGGCAGTAGATTTTGGGAGAAGCCGCAGGATAGTGGATTTGGGCGGAAAGGCGCAAGCAAGGAGGCGCAGGCCACCAGACTCAGGCGAGAATGCGCGAACGCGAAGGCACTGGTAAGTAGACTGGGGCGAGGAGGCGAGAACATTTAGGCCAGTATACTCGGGAGAAGAGACGTAGGCAAGAATGCTCATTCCAGTAGATTCAGGCTAAGAGGCGCGGGCAAGAAGGCTCAGGCCAGTTGACTCGGGCAACAAAGCGCGGGCGAGAAGGCGCAGGCTAGTTAACCCTGGCTACAAAGTGCGAGCGAAAATGCGCAAGCCAGTAGACTCAGCCGGGAAGGGGCGAACAAAAAGGCTCTGGCATGTAGAGTCAGGCTGAAAGGCGCATACCAGAAGGCTCAGGCCATTAGACTCGGGCGAGGAGGTGCGGGTGAGAAGGCTCAGGCCAGTAGACTCGGGCGAAGAGGCGCTGGCGCGAAGACCCAAGCTAGTAGACTCGGGCGAGGGGTCGTGGGCTAGAACGCTCAGGGGTATAGACTTGGGCGAGGAGACGCGGCCGAGAAGTCTCAAGCCAGTAGGTATCGGCGAGGAGGTGCAATCGAGAAGGCTCAGGCCAGTACACTCATACAAAGAGGTGCGTTCGAGAAGCCGCTGGCCAGTGGACTCGGGAGAGGAGGCGCGGGCAGGGAGGTTCAGGCCAGTAGATTTGGGCGGAAAGGCACAGGCTAGTAGACTTGGGGAAGAAGGCGCGATCGAGAACGCTCAGGCTAGTAGAATCGAACGAGGAGGCGCTGGCGGGAACGCTTACACCAGTAGACTCACGCGATGAGGCGCGGGCGAGTAGTCTCAGGCCAGTAGACTCAGGGAACGAGGCGAAGGCAAGATGGCGTAGGCCCATATACTCGGGAGAGGAGACGTAGACGAGAATGGTCATTCAAGTAGATTCGGGCAAAGAAGCGCGGTCGAGAAGTCTCAGGCCAGTAGACTCCGGCGAGGAGACGCAAGCAAAAAGGCACTTGCCAGTAGACTCGGGCAGTGAAGCACGGACGAGAAGGCTCGTGCCAGAAAATTCGGGCAGGGAGGCGCGGCCGAGAACGCTCAGGTCAGTACACTCGAGAGAGGAGACGTAAGCAAGAATGCTCATTCCAGTAGACTAAGGCGAGGAGGCGCGGGCGAAAAGGCTCAGGCTAGTAGATTCGCGCGAGCAGGCAAGTACGATAAGGCAGGGGAAACCGCATGATAGTATATTTGGGCCCGAAGGCGCAAGCGAGGAAGCGCAGGCCACTTGACTCAGGCGAGAATGCGCGAACGAGAAGGCTCTGGGAAGTAGACTCGGGCGGAGAGGCGCGAACAAGAAGGCTCTGGGAAGTAGAATTTAGCGGAGAGGCGCGGAGCAGGAGGCTCAGGGCAGTAGATTTCGGAGAGAAGCCAAAGGCCAATAGATTTAGGGAAGAAGGCGCGGTCGAGGAGACGCTAGCCACTAGATTTAGGCGAGAAGGCGCGGGCGAAAAGGCTTTGGCCTATAGACGCGGGCGTGGAGGTGCAGGCAAAAAGGCTCTGGATCGTAGTCTCCGGCAGGAGGCGCGGGCGAGAAAGTTCTGGCCAGTAGATTCAGTCAAAGAGGCGCGAGCGAAAAGGCTCAGGTCAGTAGACTCGTGCGACGAAGCGCAGGCGAAAATGCGCAGGCCAGTAGACTCAGGCGGGAAGGCGCGAACGAAAATGCCCTGGCATGTAGATTCGGGCGAGGAGTCGCTAGCGAGAATGCTCATTCCAGTAGACTCAAACAAAGAGGCGCGGGCGAGAAGGTTTAGGAGAGTAGACTCAGGCGACGAAGTGAAGGCGAAAAGGCGCCGGCCAGTAGACTCAGGCGGGAAGGCGCGTACGAGAGGGTTCTGGCTAGTAGACTCGGACGAATATGCGCACCCGAGAAGGCTTACACCACTAGACTCTAGCGAGGATGCGCATGTGAAAAGGCTCATGCTATTAGACTCAGGCAAGGAGGCGCAGGCGAGAATGCTCAGGGCATTAGACTCGGGCGAAGAGGCGCGTGTGCGAAGGCCCAAGGCAGTTGACTCGGGCGAGAAGGTGCGGGTTAGAAGTCACAGGCCAGGAGACTCGGGCGAGGAGACGCATCCGAGAAGTCTCATGCCAGTAGATATTGGCAAAGAGGCGCAGGCAAGTATGCACAGGCCATTAGACTCGGGCGATGAGGCGCGGGCGAGAAGGCGTAGTCCAGTAGACTCGGGTGACGAGGCGCGGGCTATGAGGCTCATGCGAGTAGACTCGGGCAGGGTTTCGCGAGCGAGAATTCTCAGGGCAGTAGATTCCGGGGAGAAGCCGCAGGCCAATTGATTTGGGCGAGAAGTCGCGGGCCAAGAAGCTCATGCCCCTAGACTCGGACGAGAATGCGCGAACGAGAAGGCTCTGGCAAGTGGCCTGGGGCGAGGAGGCGCGGGCGTGAACGTTAAGGCAAGTATACTCAGGAGAGGAGACGTAAGCGAGAATGTTTATTCCAGTAGAATCCGGCGAAGAGGCGCGGGCCAGAAGGCTTAGGCCAGTAGACTCCAGCCAAGATGCGCGGGCGAGAAGGCGCAAGCCAGTTAACTCGGGCGAAGAAGCGCGGGCTAGAAAGCTGAGGCCAGTAGACTCGGGCGAGGAGACGCGGCCGAGAAATCTCAGGCCAGTAGACTGCGGCGAGGAGACGCAATCAAAAAGGCTCTGGCTAGTAGATTAGGGCAGTGAAGCACGGACGAGAAGGCTCAATCCAGAAGATTTGGGCAGAGAGGCGCAAGCGAGAATTCTCAGGGCAGTAGACTCCAGCGAAAAGCTCCTGCCAGTTGATTTGGGCGAGAAGGCGCATGCTGAGGTTCTGGCAAGTAGACTCGGGCGAGGAGGCTTGGCCGAGAACGCTCAGGCCAGTATACTCATGAGAGGAGACGTAGGCGAGAATGCTCATTCCAGTAGACTCACGCGGGGAGGCGCTGGCGAGAAAGCTCAAGACAGTTGACTCCGGCAGAAGGCGCGGGCGAGAATGTTTTGGCCAGTAGATTCGATCAAAGAGGTCCAGACGAAAAGGCTTAGGCCAGTACACTCGGAAGAGGAGGCACTGGCGAAAAGGCCCAGCCCAGTACACTCAAACGAAAAGGCTCAGGCTAGTGGAATCGCGCGAGCAGGCAAGTACGATAAGGCACATTCCAGTAGAATCGGGCGAGGAAGCTCAGGTTAGTAAATTTCGGGCAGAAGCCGCATTTCAGTAGGTATGGGCGATAGGGCGCGGGCAAGGAGTTGCAGGCCACTAGACTCGGGCAGGGAGGCACGGGCGAGAATTCTCAGGGTAGTAGACTCCGGCCTAGACCCGCAGGCGGGATGGTTTAAGCCAGTAGACACGGGAGAGGAGGCGCGGCCGGAAAGGCTTAGGCCAGAAGACTCGGGCGAGAAGGCGCGGGCGAGAAGGCATGCATTGGGGAGTAGACTCGGGCGTGGAGGCGCACGCGAGAATTCGCAGGTCAGTAGACTCGGGCGGGGAGGCGCAGGCAAAACGGGGCAAGCGGGTAGACTCGGGAGGGAAGACGCGGGCGACAAAAGCTCAGGCCACTAGACTCCGGCGAGGAGGCGCGAGCGAAAACGCTCAAGCCAGTAGACTCAGACAAACCGTCGCGATCGAGAACGCTCAGGCAAGCAGAATCGAGCGACAAGGCGCGGGCGAGAATTCTCAGACCAGTAGACTCATGCGATGAGGCTCGGGCGAGAAGGCTTGGGTTATAAGGCTCATGCCAGTAGACTCGGGCAGGGTTTCGCGAGCGAAAATTCTCAGGGCAGTAGATTCCGGGGAGAAGCCGCAGGCCAATCGATCTGGGCGGGAAGGTTCAGACAAGTTGACTCGACGGAGGAGGCGCGGGCGAGAAGGCGCAAATTTGTAGACTCGGGCGAGAAGGCGCGGGCAGGAAGTTTCAAAGAAGTAGAATCAGGCGAAGAGGCGCGGACGAGAAGGCTCAGACTAGTAGACTCGGGCGAGGAGTCGCAGGCAAAAAAGCTCAGGAAATTAAACTCCGGCAAACAGGCGCACCCGAGAAGGCTCTGAAGAGTAGACTCGGGCCAATGAACTCGGGCTAGGTCACGCGGGCGACAAAGCGCACGCCAGCAGACTCGTTCGGTGAGGCGTAGCTAAGAAGGTTTAGGCCCGTTGAGTTGGAAAAAGAGGCGCGGGCCAGAAAGATCGGGCCAGTAGACTCTGGCAGAAGGCGCGTTCCAGAACGTTTAGACCAGTAGACTTGAGCATAACGGCGCAGGCGAGACGGATCAGACCAGTAGATCAGGACGAGGAGGCCCGGGCGAGAAGATACATGCCAGTAGACTCACGCGAGGAGACGCAGGCCAGTACTCCAACGGGGAGGCGGAGGCAAAACGTCTCAGGCCTGTTGACTCAGGCGAGGAGGCGCAGGCCAGTAGTCTCGGGCGAGAAGGTGCATTAGAAATTTCGCAAGCCAATAGACATGGGCGAGGATGCGCAGGAAAAAAGGCGCAGGCGAGTATATTCGTGCGGGGAGGGGCGGGCGACAAAGCTCAGACCAGTAGACTCTGGCGATGAGGCGCGGGCGAGTAGGCTCAGGCCAGTAGACTCGACAGAGAAGCGCGGGCGAGAAGGCGCAGGCCAGTAGACTTATTCGAGTATTCTCGGGCGGGAAGGCGCAGGCGAGAAGGCTCAGGCCAGTAAACTGGGGTGAGGAGGTGCGGGCGAGAAGGCGCAGGCCAGTGAACTCGGGCGGGGAGATGCGGGCGAGAAGACTCAGGAAAGTAGACTCAGGAGAGAAGACGCGGGCGTGAATGCTAAGGCCAGTAGACTCGGTCGAGAAGGCTCAGTCCAGTAGATTCAGGCGAGGAGGCGGGTACAATAAATCACAGGCCAGTACACTCCGGCGAGAAGTTGCGGGCGACGAGGCTCAGACTAGTGGACTCGGTGGAGGACGCGCAGGCGAGAAGGCTCAATCCTGTAGACTCGCGCGAGGGGGCACGGGCGAGAAGTCTCAGAAGTAGACTCTGGCTATAAGGGGCGTACGATAAGGCACAGGCCAGTAGACTCGGGTGAGGAGGCGCAGGCGAGAAGGCTCAGGCCTGTAGACTTGGGCAAAGAGGCGCGGGCGAGAAGGCTCAGGCTAGTAGACTCTGGTAGGAGGCGCGGGCGAGAAGGCTATGGCCAGTAGATTCGGGCAAAGAGGAGAGAGCGGAAAGGCTCAGGCCAGTAGTCACCGGCGAGAAGGCTCGGGCTAGTAGATTCGGGCGAGGAGGCGTGTCCGATAAGGCACAGGCCAGTAGATTACAGCGAGAACGCTCGGGCGAGAAGGCTCAGGCCAGTTGACTCGGGCGAGAAGGCTGAGGCCAGTATATTCGGGCTAAGTGGCCCGTACGATAAGGCACAGGCCAGTAGACTCGGGCGAGTATGCGCGGGCGAGAAGGCTCAGGTCAGTAGACTCTGGCTAAGAGGCGCGAGCGAGAAGGTTTGGGCTAGTAGACTCGGGCGAGGAGACGCGTGCGAGAAGGCTCTTACGATTAGACTCGGGCGAGGAGGTGCGGGCGAGAAGTCTCAGGCCAGTAGACTCGTGGCTAGGATGCGCGGGCGAGAAGGCTCAGGCCGGTATACTCGGGCGAAGAGGCGTGGGCGAGAAGGTTTAATCCAGTAGATTCGGGCAAAGATGCGCTGGCGAGAAGGCTCATTCCAGTTGACTCGGGCTAAGAGGCGCGAGCGAGAAGGCTCGGAGCAGTAGATTCGGGCGAGGAGGCGCGTGCGAGTAGGCTCTAACCAGTAGACTTGGGCGAGGAGGCGCGGGCGAGAAGGCTTAGACCAGTAGATTTGGGCGAGGAGGCGCCAGGGAGAAGGCTCTGGCCAGTAGCTTCGGGCGAAGAGGCGCGGGCGAGAAGGCTCTTGCCAGTAGGCTCGGGCGAGAAGGCTCATGCCTGTAGACTTGGGCAAAGAGGCGCGGGCGAGAAGGCTCAGGCCAGTAGATTCGCGCGAGGAGGCGCTGGCGAAAAATCTCGGACGGGAAGACTGTGTAAAAAAGGTACGGATAAGAAGACTTGAATGCACAGGCGAATATATACTGGCTTTAACGCCACAGAAGCTCAGGCGAGAATGCATGAGCGATAACGCTTGGGCAAGATGCCCAAGGCCACAAGGCGGGGCAGAGAAGGTTTAGAGGAGAAAAAAGCTCAAAGGAGCAGGCGATAAGGTGACGGTGAGAAGGTGCTTGCGAAAGGGCTTGGGCTAGGAGGTTTGGGCGAGATATCTCAGGAAAAAATCGCGGTTGCGAAGGTTTAGGCGAAAACTCGCGGGTGTGAAGGCTCGGACGAAAAGGCACTCCTGAGAAGGCGACGGCGAGAATGCCGAATGTTATTGCCAAGGGGCTTAGGAGTGTAAGCGCAGGTATGAAAGCGCAGACAAGAAGCATCGGTGGAGAAGGGCCGGACTAGATGGTTTAGGTTCGCAAGCGTAAGTGAAAAGACTTGGGTTGGAAGGCGCAGACGAGAAGGGTCGGGCAAAAATACTCATGCCCTAAGGCGCGGGCGAGAATCCTCGGGCTAGAAGTTTCGGGCCAGGAGTCGTTTACCAGAAGGCTAATTGTAAGGTTAGAAGGCGCAGGCGAGAACTCTAGGGCATGATGGCTCAGACCAGAAGGCGCGGGAGACGAGGCTTGGGTAAGAATGATCAGGCCAATTGTGCGGAAGAGTCTGCGCGGATGAGAAGAAGCGGGCGAGAAGGCCCAGACCAAAAACTTTAGGCGAGACGGCGCGAGGGAGAAGGCTCAGGACAAAAGCTTCACTCGAGAAGGCGCGGGCGAGAATGTTCTGGTGAGAAAGAGCGGGTGAGAATACTCAGGGGAGAAGGCCTGTGCGAAAAGGCTTTCTGTGCAAACAGTTTCAATGTTCGAACGAGAAGGCTGTGGCCAAACGGTGTGTGCGAAAAGGTACGGGTGAGAAGGCGCGGGGCAGAAAGTTCGAGCGGGATGGCGAGAGCGAGAAAGCTCAGGATAAAGGCTGCGGGCGAGAAGGTTTGCCGGGAAGGCGCGAGGGAGCAGGCTCAGGAGAGAGGGCTCGGGCGAGGAGCTCAGAGGTCAGAATGCGCGGTTTAGAAGTATTAGAATGCTCAGTCCAGAAAGCTCAGACGAGAAGGCTCAGGGTAGAAAGGGCGGGTAAGAAGGCTTAAGCAAGAATGCGAGGTCGAGAAGGTTCTTGCCCAATAGGGCTCGGGAGAGAATGCGCAGGCATGAAGTCCTAGGCAAGAAATCGCGTTTGAAAAGACTTATGCCAAAAGCCTCCGGGAGAGAAGGCTCAAGTCAGAAGGCAGAAGGCAAAATTGGAATTCCAGAATGATCACGTCAAAGAGATCACGCTATAAATTTTACGCGAGGTGGATCAAGCCTGAAGGCGCAGACCATAAGGATCCCACCGGAGGTGCCACGCCTGATTGACCACTCTAAAAGGATTGCGCTACAAGGATTAAGCTGGAAGGATCATGCCAGAAGGTTCGGATCTGAACTTTAAGACGAAAATGATAGTGGCGGAAGGCTCACTCAATGTTTTATATCGGTCATGAGTAATAATATTGTTACCTGAGAGTAAATTGGTAGCCCATGAAATCATTTTTCATGGAAGTTAATTTTTTAGTCTTTTGCTGTATAAAATAATATTCCTTGTATAGGTACGTGAAAAAAATCATCACCATACCTAAATTGCGTTGTTATTGTCTATCTTTCAATATTCAGTTTGCTCGCCCATCGGGCCGCAACCCATAGGATTGCAAATCAGCTAGTGAGAATACAAATTCGAAAACAATTGTAGGGGAGTTGAGTGTGAGGGTAAAAATTCGAAAACAATTGTAGGGGAGTTGAGTGTGAGGGTAAAAATTCGAAAACAATTGTGGGGGAGTTGAGTGTGAGGGTAAAAATTCGAAAACAATTGTAGGGGAGTTGAGTGTGAGGGTAAAAATTCGAAAACAATTGTGGGGGAGTTGAGTGTGAGGGTAAAAATTCGAAAACAA
>JAQFZC010005588.1:0-13879 GCA_034695205.1 Dicyrtoma fusca
AGATTTGGGTCGCAGCATTTAAAGTTGTGTAGAATTTCGAAGCGAAAAAATATCAAATGGCAGGTGGCCTGAATTACAAACTGAAAAATTAATTCACTGTCAAAGATCAACAGATGGAGAGATCCTTAATTTCTACTAACTGGCACTCCGACCCTGGCCTGTCCTACTACTCTGCGTATTCTGTCACTGAAGTACCTACGTACACAAATTTAGGTTGTAAAGAACGTTTACAAGTTTACTCTTTGGGATATGTGACATTGATATATGATTTATAAGAACTAGATACATATTTCTTTTATATTTAGTGTTAAATGACTGTTTAAATCTAATTACACTGATTACTGAGATCTAACTTATCGAATTTCCATTCTTTTTTATTTAGCTCAGTAGTATTGTATTAACTATGGTCTTTTGATCTGTATTTACAACTGAGAAGTCTATAGTGATACATTAGACAGTAGGCCCACTTAAGATTTGGTCTGTATTTCGTTACACAGAACTCTACGATACATCCCTAGGCAATAGTAATTAATGTATATAATAATATAAGCACTAATCGTAAAAGCATTTCGTTCAAAGCAACTCTGGCCGGTTTGAAATTTCACACTGCCCACGGTCGGTCTCGGTCTTCTACTTTTATGCAGTAGATAGTATCGGTTTCTACTTACTTTGGCATTGGCTTCAAATTACACTATAAAATAATATGAATTCAACTTTTCTAGTTTAGTCTTCCTCAAGTAAGCATCACGGACCAGTTCTGTTCACAGCTAATCTACGATCCAAGCCACCATTAATAAAGAAAAAGAAAATTGATAAATAAAATAAATTAAAATGTGCACCCCACGAATACGAAATTTAACTTGTATAGCAAGATTCTTTCTTACTGTACAAACTGTAACAATCTTGTGTTTAATCTGGCCAGCAGTTGGTGACACGCTCAGTACAAACAATACAAGTAGAACTATGGTTAAAACTGCTAGCGTGGCCACTACCAACAACGGAAACGGAAGCGGAGGCATAGCCCCATGGCCCGGACTGGGCTTGGGTCAAAGGTCACTACTACAGACCAAGCCGCCACCAATTCAAGTACCAAAAACAGGAGGGCGTGTTCGCATCGAAAGAAAACCGGTAACTTTGAGTGATTCTTTGAAAGAATTTGGGGTCAGAACGAAGCCTAAGCCAAAAATGAAATTTCGAAATGTAATAATGGGTGTTAATAATCAAAGTGAAATAATGTCTTCAAAAGGAATTATTTTGTCAAAGCCATCCCAACCACAACAATTGCCGCAGCAAAGTGTGAAGGAAAGTTACAATAATTTTAATAATGGAATTCCAATCGCAAAGGAAATTCTAAGTGACAGTGGGGAAAATACAATGAATTTAAAAAGCATTCAACATTTACTGAATATGAATACACATAAGTTGCCAGCTGGAAATCCTACATCGTTTGTGTACAATTACAATAAAGATTTTGCCCCCCTGCCAGTGCCACCTAAAGCCTTAAGTGGAACGAATAGCCACAGAAATGAAAATATTGACAGTAGCGAAGGGAGCAATAGAGGATACTTTCCCAATACAAAAATTACGAATAATAAAAATAATATTTTTTACAAGCATACAACAACAACAGAAATACCCCCAGTAATTTTTTATAATACTGATTACAACTACAACGAAGCAAAATCTCCAGTAGAATACCATGGAACACAATTAGTACAGTTACAGAAACCAAGGCAGAATTTCAATCAACATTTCAAAACATTTCAAACTACGATCACACAAACACCAGAAATAATTCCACAACTCAAACTTTTTGATCATAACATTACTAAAGAATTCATTCTGGATCCAAATATAGCATTTGTAACTGCAATCCTTTCTAAAGTGGCATTCTTTGCCGTCGTTCTCTACTCGCTCCTGTTTCCAAATTTAATTTTTGTTCCACATGCAACTAGTACGGAGACAGAACTCATCAATCACCATCATCATAACATCCATGGTTACGGCTACCACGATTTCGAGGATGGTTCTGATGAAGATGAGAATGATGATGACCATTCGGAGGAGGGAAGCCTGCATGGCAAAATTCTAAAGGCAAATAATAACGAATCAAATAAGACGAGAACCGATCCTGAGAACCAAATCACATTTAAACCCGAAGTGGATGAAACAGAATTAGAAATCCAGTCAGACACTTCCGCGGCAGAAGAAAGTGAAAGCCAAGAAATAAATAAAAATGGAAAAATACAAGTTTTCAATGAATTAGCAATGGGTTGGTCACCTGTGCGACGAAGGCTACCACCACCGTTAAAAATCGGGTTTCTTAAACGCCTCAACATTTTTAAAGATAATAATCTACGACGAACAAATCCAACTTTTTAAATAAGTAGCTCTGTATATTATTAATTATTATTTTGTTTTAAATGTTATACTTTATTTATATTGTAAATTTACTCTTCTGTTGGCATTTGCATTTAGTATATTTAATTAGGGAATTTTAAAATATAACTTGACGATACATACATACAGTAACATATAGTAAACATCTTTTTACGCAATGCAATACATACTAAATACAAACTATTAACAGTTTTTCTTAATATTACATTTTATATTTATTTACTAAACAAACTTACGAAATCACAAAAAAGTTCTACATGGAATTATGTTACTCTACTTTTCACGTTGCGGAAACTGAGAGGCTTGTGGATCTGGAAGGGCGTCGCCTAGATTTCTCCAGTACGGATTTCTTCTGCTGAATTAACACGGAAAGAGTTTGATAGAGAAGACCAGTCACGTCCGCCACATTTTCCCAAGTGGTTTCAGCTGCAACAACAAATATAGGTAATATTAAGTAGGTGGGTACATACTTAGATTGTACAAAATAATGAAAGCACAAATAAAAATAAAAGGAAACTGTAAATACAATCTATAATAATGAAAAAAAAAATAAAAAGTAGATTGAAATTAACTTGAGATGTAGAATGTACATAGCTTAGGTACCTACCCGTATTAACGTCGATTGCAGCCAACTTTTCAAAACAGGGATGGATGTCCAAAAGTAATTTCGACTGGGCCTCGTCTTGTAATCTCTGAATTGTAATTAAATATTCTGTTGTAAGCTGCTTGAAGGATTGCGGTTCAACTAACTTGTCTGCATCCACACACAAAATAATAATATTAAGCACTTTACAAAATAAAATGTAAATAAAAAGTACATATTGAAAAGCTGTTATTAAAGTTCATGAAACTGACCGAGAATACTTTGCATCTGTGACTTGTGTGTATTATCCCCATAGAGAATCTGGGACCACTGATCCGGTGCAAAGTGTAAGCCGGATTCCAGTGCAATTTTAATTATCTGCGTATCATGCTCCCGTCGTATGGCTTCGTAACTTCGAAATTCTTGCTTCAGCGTCATTAAATTCGACGAAGAGGCCCCTCCAGCACCTTCCTTAGTATCTTCAGCCCCAGTTTCTGTAGAAATTACGGATCCGTTCCCGGCACCGGTGCTCGTGCCAGTAGCGGGTTGCTTAATAAAATGGAAACAGCTTGAGCGGTAGAGAAGTTGAATTACGTGGCCAATCGATGTTTTCGATGCCTACATTAATTAAAACAAATTAAAATTTATTACCAACAAAGTACCTACAGACCTACACACAAAATATAATCAATTAGTAACAGTTAAAAAGTTAATGATACACTATAGTTTTTCGTCACCTGTGGAAACTGCGGGTTTAGTCTCTGAACTACAAACATGATGAGGATCTTCTTGGATAATGCAGATCCGTCTTCAAGGGCCAGCAAAATCAATTTAATGGCTTCATCTTGAAGTGCAGGACCCATAAATTGACATGCTTTCGATCGAATGGCTGCCCACAGCTGCTGCTGTGCACGATAATGTGACCCTTGATTTTGACTGATTAATTCCAGAAGAATTCTATTTCCGAGAGATTTCCCATGTTTTATGAGCTTCAGCTGGGTGTGTGGTGTTAGCCAGAGGAAAAGCGAGGAAATCTTTATTCAAAGAAAACAAAATATTTAGGTAATTATTCATTACAAATTACAACAATATACATAACAAAGAATAAGTCAACAATTATTAATAAAGATTAAATTACCTTTTTAAGTATTGCACGAGAAGCACTCCCAGATTTGGCTAAGAACGCCAACTGATTTAGGTTCTCGATTGCTAATCCACAGGCTAAAAAATCACGAACGAAATAACTAGAATTTTAAATCACACTTTTCGCAACTGGGAAAGCTGGGAAACCATGGAAAAAAATGTTTTACAAAAATACTTTTCGATAAGATAACTTTTTCAAAACTGTCAAAACTAGAAATCAACATTTTATAAAGCATTCGAAACTCGCAATGCCTTGTTTCAAAAAAGTAAAAACTAGAAATTAGCATTTTCGAAAAGGTCAAAACTAGAAAATAGTATTTTTACAGACACTAAAAACTAGAAATTAACATTTTCGAAAAGGTCTAAACTAGAAATTAGCATTTTTAAAAACACTCAAAACTAGAAAATAGCATTTTTAAAAACACTCAAAAACCAGAAATTAGCATTTTTTGAAACACTCAAAAACTAGAAATTAGCATTTTTAAAAACACTCCAAACTAGAAATCAACATTTTCAAGAAGAAGCAAAATAAGAAATAAAACTTTCAAAAAGGACAAAACAAGATATTAACATTTTAAAAAAGATGAAAAACAATATATTTACACTTTCGAAAAGGTGTTAAACTAGATATAGTACCGTTTCAAAATGGTCAAAAACACATTCAAATTCAACTATCAATTTTTATAATTAACAATTTGAATGACAGATAATATTTACCTGGACTGATTTTTTTCCCATGGTCCTTCTCATTGCCAGGAATCTCCTCGACAGGGAAGCCGAGTAGTATTAAAAGTGGAGAATTAATTAAACTAAAATGATGGGGATGTAAATGTGAAATACATTTTTGACAAATAATATTATGCGTAGTATTGTACCCACGGGGAAGGCGTTGCTCTGTATTAAATTTTAGGAGACAAATCGGGCAGGCATTATTATTACTGTCAAAATTCGGCTGCGTTGGACAATTACACTCGCAGGTTGTTGAGCAAGCCGTTGAACTTGAACCACCTGTTGAACTCTTGAATGTGATCTCAATGCCCGGTCTGTCTTCAACAGAATTCATAATTTATTATAATTATTCAATATTTATATATAAAAATATTTCACCGATTGTTTCCTTTCCGCCATAGACACAATAAATTATGAAACTGATGAGGAATGGCAAAATAGTACAAAACTGGAAACTGCTTCTCAAAAAAGAACTGAAAAACAGCAAAAACTGAAACTTCAATTCAAGGCTCAAGGATTCAGCTGTGCTCTTAAGCATACCGCTTCACAGTTTCACGTGAATGCAGTTTTGCAGTTTTGATTGGAAGCGGCAAGAATTTTATTCCCATCTCGGTCCCAAATTCCCAATCATCACATTTTTTGTTCGTATTAAATTATTAATAATCAATTAATTAAGTAATTCGTTTAAAAAATCAAAAATATTGGTCATTTCAAGATTAATTAAGTTAATGTTAAATCAAAAATAATTAAATTGCCAGTGTTTACTGGTTGGAAGGTTGGATTTGGACGTAATTTACAAATTTAAAAAAAAGTGCAAAATGCTGCCGTTTAGTTTTATTGGTGCACGTGTTGAACTTTGAACTACAGGTATTTAACTTCTAGGTCCTAGCTGTTTAATTGATGCCAAATAATTAATAAAATTAGAAAATTACTTATTCATTATTTAACCTTTTGGAAACGCTAATAGGTAATTATACAGTTTGACAACTTTTTGAAAATAGAAATTTCTTGTTTTGACCTTTTTGAAAAAGTTATTTACTAGTTTTGAGTGTTTTTCAAAATGTTAATTTCTTGTTTTGACCTTTTTCAAAGTGTTATTTACTAGGTTTGAGTCTTTTTCATAGTGTTCAATTCTAGTTTTGAGTGTTTTCAAAATGGTTATATCTTGTTTTACCCTTTTTCAAAGTGTTATTTACTAGTTTTGAATGCTTTTCAAAACACAAATTGTGAGTTTTGACCTTTTTGAAAAAGATATTGTGTTTTTGATGTGTAGAAAAAACACTTTTGTAAAGCATTCTGTCCTTAGTTGATGGTTTGCTGGTTTTAAATAGGTTAAATAAATATATTTCTTTGTTTTTGTACCAGAAAACTATCATCTAAGAAGACTTTTGGAGATTATGACCTTTGACATTTGGCCCTTCAAAACACTAGAAAATAATGGCTACCCGTGACGCCCTAAAATCCAGTATCCAAGATCTGCTCATTTCCCTAGAAATGTGGACACCTTCCCTCTCCCCCGAACTTCCTCACAAATGGGAAAACCATGGCAACTGCATCATTTTCAACTCAAATACATTCCTCAGCCAACAGTGGTCCGACCCACGACTAACTGACAAACTCTACCCTCTCATCTGCAGCCTCATGAAAATCACCAAAATTGCCCGACGAACCGGCTCAATCGTTCACAACTGTGCCTTTCGAAGACCTCAAGTTGAAATTTTGTACAATTTAAACGGGGATTCGGACGGATGGGTTTTCAAAACCGAAAATGGCATCAAGTACACCTGGGACATTACAAAGTGTATGTTTAGCAGTGGAAATATTTCGGAAAAACAAAGAATTTCATCTTTTGACCTTCGGGGTCAAACTGTCGTTGATTTGTATGCGGGAATCGGCTACTTTACACTTTCCTATCTCGTCCATGCCAAGGCTAATCTGGTCTATGCTTGCGAGTGGAATCCCGATGCGATCGAAGCACTAAGAAAGAATTTAATTTTGAATAAAATCGGAGAAGATCGATGCATCGTACTACCCGGTGATAATTTGGTGAATTGTCCAAAGAATGTGGCGGATCACGTTAATTTAGGTTTAATTCCATCGTCAGAGAATAGCTGGGGTGTGGCTTGTGCTGCTCTTAAAAAAACTGTGGGTGGGATTCTCCATGTACATGGAAATGTGGATTTAAAGTTTAAGGACAAAACAGAAATTAATTCAAAAAATATTGAAGATTGTGAAACTAAGCTCCCTGCAGGATGGCTGACGTGGTCCCAAGAAACATGTTCGAAAATCAATACAATTTTGAACGGTCTTTACTGTGACGAAAAACTAGAATGGGTGGCGAGCGTCGTAAAAATTGTTAAAATTAAATCCTACGGTCCTTGTGTAGATCATTTAGTCGTTGATATCAAATGCATTCCAATAGTACTAGAAAATAATGACTTAAAGTCTAGTGTCCCTTTTTGAACAAGTTGTATTTTATATTTAACAACCCAGTATTTAATTATAGATTTAATACAAGATAATTTTCACTCTACCATTACATACACATACTTATATAATTTGATAACTTTTACAAATAAATACGATACAATGTTACTTCAAACAAATATAAATAATGGTGACTGATAATCATAATAATAAATTATTAATTCTGCATACTTAACCTTTTCAAAACGATTAAAACTAGTAATTAGCTTTCTCAAAAAGGTCGAAAATTGTAATTACATTTTTAAAAGGGTAAAAACTAGTAACACGCATTTTTCGAAACGAGGTCGAAACCGGAAATAACTGATTTCAAAAAGACGTAAAACTAGCTGTATTACCGTTTTGAAAAGGTTAACAGTAATTCAGGCCAATTAATTTCCGGCTGAAATTTTCATCCGTTTAAGAGGGTTTAGAATCTTTGAAGAAAACTTTTCCGACAGGGACAGATCGGTTAGAAGATTAGTAGCAAAATGATTTTTTAACAGCTTGGAAATATCTTGTAATTCTCCAGTCAATTTTGGACCTAAATCTTCTAGAACACTGTCAAAGTAGTCAATATCTTGAGCAAGTTGCTTTGCTTGACCATCCGTTAAAGACTGAATTTTAAGGATTCTTTCCAGAAATACTTGACAGGCACTGGAGGCCAGGGAGGCGAGGATAAAGTCCACTGGAGAGCGACCAACTCTGAATATTATTAAAAAAATTAAGTACGTTAGTACTTAGTACAGATAAACAAATTAAAATGAAGCCAAGAAATCGTCTTTAATTAGTAACAGTGCAAACTCACTCTTCGGACGTCTGATCAAAAGCGAAGGAAATGGAAGAATTCTCCGAAAGAATAAAAGACTCCAAATTTTGCGGCAACAGCATTAAATACTCCCCAATGTGCGTGATATACTCACTCGGTATAGCTTCCTTCAAACTCGAATCTGCCACAGTGAAGCTCTTCCCCATCAGCGTACTATAAATCGGTTCGGCCGTCACTTTCAAAACCAGCTGAGTGGCATCCCGGCACAATTTCTTAATTAAATTCACGGCTTTTGACAGGAGAGGTTCCTTTTTTTGCAAGAATGTAAAAATCTCAATCTTCAAGCCACTGTCGACGTAATAGCTCCACATGTCATCCCATGCACCCATAGCACTGCTCTTGTCCTTCCCCTTAGTGGCCCCACTAAAGACCCGACTGCAGTTGTTACTCAAAGTCCCATCCAATTTCGTAATTTGACGAAGGATTTCTCCACAGATTTCCGTGAAAGCCAGGACGTTCTCTAAAGCTTGCCGCTGTTGGTGTTGATTTTGACTGAAAATAGGTTTTTTATTGTCTTGGCTGTCGGAAGTGTTGAAAGTGCCGTCGATGGAATTCACCATGAACCGGAAAATGTCTTGATTCCATTGGGCAAATCGTTCCAAACCGGAGCTGAGACCCTTGCCGAAGTGAAGGTAGCCGAAACCACGGTTAAAAATCTTAACTTTTTCCTCGCCTTCCTTTATAAGAAGGATTATTTCGGGTAAAAGCCGTTTTGAGCTTTCGATGCGCTCTTGGAGAATGGACAAACCGGAACCGTCCGAGTCAGTTCCGGTACTGGCTGAGCTAGCTGAAGAAGCTACGGCTGCTACGGTAGCAGCTTGCACTTTGCTGTAGATTAGTTTCTCGTGGTACCTTGCATAGTTTTCGTACTGAGAGAGGAAGGGCGTGAAACATACTTTAAGGAATGCATCAACTCGAAGTGGGTCTGTATTCATGCCTAAAATACATATTAATGTTAAATGTTATGTATGTATGTTTTCTATTTAATAAAGTACAATTTAAAATTTAATAAGAAATACTAGTATTTGAACTTGCAATGGTTCTTACTGTAAGACTCAACAAGCTGCTTCACTTGCTGAACAAAGCGATCCGTAGACTGATTAAAATAAATCAAAATGTCAATAAAAGGTTGCTTCTTGGTTTCCGATTCAAAACAGAACTGAAGGGAGGGCTCTAAGGAGCGCAGTGTGTCAGTATAAAGATCCATGAGTACGTTGAAAGGGTTCACATTTGCCTCGTCCGCGAAAATTACTTTGCACCAAGGTAACTGAAGAGACATCAGACAAATTAAGAAGAAGCATTCAGTTTTTAAGTTAAATGAAATTCTAATAAAATTTCCAATTATAGTTACAATGATTTTCATTTTCATTTTAATTGCTAGAAAGAATTACCTTGGAATGCCAGTGATCCACGATGGAATCATACAACTTCACAGAAGCTTCCTTAAACACCATCGTTTCCACGAATTTCCTCCAGTTTTGTGTTAATTTCATTTTCTCACAGGTCTGAAAGTATTTTATGTACTGAGGGACCCGCTCCAGGTTCACAAACATTGTGAAGAAGTACTTGGCATTCTCTGGAAATTTGTCAAACCAAAAATACAAAAATGAATTTAATTTGTAAATTAAAACTATGAAAATAATGTAAAGGTAGCATTTGTATTAATCTCACCAATATTGTTGGTATCAAAAGCAAGAATAAGATGTTTAGTGGCAAGGGCCTCGAGCCGATTTTTCATTTCCTCTAAAATCAAGCGTCGCTCTTCAGCTTGCGTTGGATTCAAAACTGACAAACTTTTTTCCATTCCTAAAATAGTTTCATAGGATTTATTCACATCTCCAGCCTCTAAAAGTTGCTCAATCTGTTTAGCCAGGAAAGTCCACTTGTCCGCTTCTTGAAGGGCTTGAGAAGTGGTCACAACCTTCGTTTTCATACTGTCTAGTTTTTCGAGAGTGGTCATCGACGTACTGGTTTTCTTTTGAACCTACAGACATGAGGTCTTAACTTTAATTAAAATATTAAAAGATTGATTTTGTTCATTTCTTAAGAAAATCAGCAAGCTAACTTACATTCTGTGCAACAGACAAGCCCGTCGTTACATCCTTTTGAAGGCACTGAATTTCTTTCTGTGTTATTTCAAGCTCTCGAATCACTTTCGGTAAATCCATGAACATCTGAAAAAATTATCAACAAAAAATACATCGTCAAATTAAAACAACAACGGATAACGGATGGAAATAAAAAAAAAACAAGTTGTACGTCCATGAATAAATTACAATACATTCTAATGAAATTATTTAAACCTTTTAAATATTTTAAATTACCTTTTGAGCCACATTTTTAATGTTAGCATTGGATTTTGAAATGGCTTCTTCCACCTCTGCACTCAAAGTCTTCAAGAGATCATCAATATTACGATTTTCACGAGGGGCAGAAATTGGGGTTGATTTCGATTTTGAATTTGAAGAACCGTCAACAGTAACAGTTGACCCTGCTGGATTCTCCAAAATTTTATTGAGCCACACACTTGCATTGAAAGTAGGGTTCGTTTCAATTTCATTCAGATCGAGTAGCACCATTTTACTAGTTAAACACGTCAAATAATTATTACTTTAATAGTAATTACAAATTACATATATACTAATCTTGTAAAGTTTATACGCTACGGATTACGGATAACAGAAAATACTTGTAGATGACAGGCAAAATTTTAAAATACTGAACATTTATTCCACTACATAGTAGATATTTTGAATAATTAATTTGAATGCCTTTACACTTTTGTCTTTCACAGACCAGCAGCAGTTTTGTTATTCTTTTCTTGAAAGTATTCGTATTCAGCAAAAGCAAAATAAAATTGCAAAAAAAGTCTGGTCGATGCAAAGGCTAAATTGCTAAAATGAATAAAAGTTATAAAAGTAATAAAAGTAATAAAAGT
Organism: Dicyrtoma fusca; assembly: GCA_034695205.1. Classification (NCBI taxonomy): domain Eukaryota; kingdom Metazoa; phylum Arthropoda; class Collembola; order Symphypleona; family Dicyrtomidae; genus Dicyrtoma; species Dicyrtoma fusca. Next base: position 11,086 of record JAQFZC010005588.1, read on the forward strand.
ACGTCACTTTTGAATTAGTGCGCCAAAAAGATATTTGACACGCATTTGGGAGCTACCGCATTTATTATGTCTGCAATTGTGATTATTTTAAAGTATTAAATACTTATCTATTACTTACTTACTTCACATAATCATTTTTCAGTTTCTGAAAAAATCACTTATTGAAATACAAAATTTTATTCAAATTAGATTACAGGACCGATATAAAGATAATAAATTAATAATATTTTATACAATGGTTCCTTATATAGTTTTTACGACTTTAATTTGATGACACTTCCAGATACCGGGAACCCGGTTACCGTGATTAATCTGATGAGTAAATGATTTTTTGATTTTTTCGCTTAAACTAAACTTGAACAACAACTAAGGCGGACTTAAATGGAAAAAAAACTTTGCGGTCCTTGGACTATACCGAAACCAAAAATCCGGACCACGCTGGGCTGCTACTATTCTGCAAGGTTGGGAAAAAACTTCCTCGGTTGAGCTAAATCTATGCCACCCACTTTAACGAAAAAATTAAATTAATACTTATACATTTAACTCCCACAAAAAATGTAAACAAAATTAGAATATTTATATGTACTTTATGTAAGCTTAAACAAAATATTATATATGTAATTTTTTATATAGCTAAGTTTCCAATACATAGTTTCACACTAATAGGTGCAAGATTTTAGTTTGGCTTCAGCCTTGGGAAGTCAGCAATGGTGCATTCCTTAAACACTTCTCATAAAGTCAGTGAATGACGACTCATTATTTATTGAATATTCAAGAATCTGGGCATCGTAAATGGATGCTTGAAGACAGTATTTTGGACAAATGGAAAAATAGGGCTCAATAAATTCTTCACATCTGGAAAATATTAATCAGAATTAATTAGGAATTTCAACAATCATCTGTCCAAGTATTGACTATAGGCACGAGAAAAATTAAAACTAAAAATGTTAAGCTATAACTGGACAAAATTCTTACGTTTCTCGACTTCACAATACGCGTAGACTTTGAGTTTAACTTTAAGTTTTGGGCACATACGAAAGGCGTAGAGACCCGAGACGTGGCTGATGATTTGCATAGGCTCTGTCTTATTCGACTCTATTCCGAAACCTGTTAATACCAGTCGTAGTGTCTCCAGACCTAGTTCAAACGATTTTAGAATGGAATTAATTACCTACGCAAAAATATAATTCTAGAAAAAATACAAGAAGCACTAATTGAAAAATTCTAATGTACTCTCACATTCCATATCTAAAAGCGATTTGTTCTCCCGTAGTTCTTTCAGACTTGAAGTCTCAATGTCGTCCAAGCTTTCATAAAGTTGACAGCAAGTTTTTTCTGAAAATCCAGTGAAGCCAGCGTCGATGGCTGGATATCTATTTTTTACTCCCCGAGTCAGGGCTTGAAGATCCATAATCATTTCCAATTCCAAACTTTGTATTCTTACGAGTGTCCATAGTACTTTCGCTGTATTGGCAAAATCTGTGATGTTCCTTAAAGTCAAGTGCTTCAACTTTGGAAATGTGGCGTCCAAACTAAGGGAAGTTAGTAGCAGTTCAAATTTTAGTGGCATCCAATGCAGTTCCAAAGTTCTTACAGACGTTAATGAATGTTTCGTCAAGTCTTGAAAAACGTTCTTCCAGTAATTTGGATCTTCAAAAGACAGATCAAAATTGTTTAAAGCGACTGCTCATAGATAATACAACAAGCATGGCAAAATTTTCTAAGATGAGTAAAGTAAGAGCGTGGGATGAGTTTGAGTAAATGATAAAATAACAAGGATAAAGGACTCACCAAATTTTGTAGAAACTAACACAGTTTTGAATGTGTGATTAATTTTAATAGTAATTAGCGCAACGTGTTTCGGACTTAAAAGGATTTAAAGTTTTTTTAAATTTAAATTTATTTTTAAGTCCACCATTAAGTTAAGCCGTTTTAAGTCCGAAACGCGTTGCGCTAATTACTATTATAATTAATCACACATTCAAAACTGTGTTAGTTTCTACAAAATCTGGTGAGTCCTTTATTCTTGTTATTTTAAAATTTTCTAAGGTACAATTAGTGTATTGACTATGTAATGAAGAATATTGTAAAAAAAAGAAAGCACTACTAAATTACAGGTTTAATTCTGAGCTCAAAAAATGGGAAAAATTAGCACAGCATCCATATCAAGGGGGGTATCATAACCACGTGACCGCATACTATGTACACAGATTTCGGTGGAGATAATTAAGCTCAAATAATATAATCCAGATTCTTGTTACCTGGTGAGCTGCCTTTAAATCGAATAGCAATGTCTGTCATATGAGGAAAGTATTCGGCCAGACTGAAGTTTTCGTCCACCAAAGCTGATCTGTTGGCTGCCATATCAAGTACAAGTCGTTTCGGATTGGGCAGTAGAGGAACCGGAAGTATTTCACAAAAAATAAGTTGGGAGATAACAAGAGTTTTTAGCGTCGAAGAGCTGGATTCCAGCAATTTTGAAACCATGGAAACTCCTTCTTGAGCGGATCCACTCCCACAACGACCAGATTCAAAGACTTCTATGTAGGAAAAAAGCGGCTGTCTTTCAATCAGCTTCCAAAAAACATTGCTCTCTGTTTGAAGGACAGGGAATTCTATTTGTAGTCTTGTCAGAAGTTCCAGTCGGTTTGAGTTTAAAATTAACTCCAAGTAGTACGCGGGTGAAGTCTGATTTAAAGCGAAAAAATACGTTAGGTTGTAAAGGAAGGAGTGAGCAGATCACAATAACTGACCAAATCAGTCGGCCCGCCAGAAGTTGGCAGAGGCCAGATGA
>JAQFZC010005589.1:0-13878 GCA_034695205.1 Dicyrtoma fusca
CAGCCATTCAGTGACGTGTACCGTACAAACACAGAGCCATACACGATTAGCAGGCAATGACCGAGGATTGAAGCTTTAGAGCTGAGGCTGGAAATTTCCATTCCAGTCTGCAGTCCTAACCGCTCACCCAAGCACGCCTGCTTTAGAGATTGAAATAAGTGACTTTCCTTACAAAATACTAATTTATTTATATTAAGTACAGGTACAGAGCCACTACACTGAAAATCCTGGAGCTTTATTGTGGGGGTTGGTGCAGCAAAAACATTTCAGCAACTACTAAAATTATGCTAGTACATAGTATGTTATTTGTCAATTTTTTAAAAGTTAATGTGATGATTATCTGCGGTATAAAACTACAAAACCGAAGGGCTCTTTTTGAACATACCCAGAGTTTAAGGCTGGTGGTTTACGCTTCTTTTTCTTCCTTCGTTTCATCTTTTTGAACGCGGTCGTTCGTATTACGATACAAAAACCATCATTAGACGAGTTTAACTGATTAAACTGCAAAGCTTACGGAATTGTTAAGTTTATATTGGATTACTGATATTGCACTCACAATGGGAGCAATAAAGTTCGAAGGGAATGTTTATATCAGGCTATAAATCGTTCGCCGTCCTGCCCGTTTCTCGATGCGTTGTACACGGCTGGCACTGAGCTGGTACACTGAATGTTTTAAAATATATATTATGACACACTTCGTAGGTCATACTACTTTGACCTAATGTTAACCTCAGGGGTCATGCATACATCACCTCGCACTCTGTAACTTGTACATTAACGAACTATAGGTTGGGACTATTAACTTAGCTATTCACCCACTAGTTGGGCATTTTCCCCGCAAGAAGCATTAAGGTTTCATTCAACTGTCTAATATTATTTAATATTGTAGACTCATTTGTAGAATAATATGATAATATATAAAACTGCATAATATTGTACAATATTGTATACGACTATATGATGATTGATGATGATTTATTTCATTATTACGTGCGATTTAACCGAAGTTCATACACTCGGTGGTTTCCCACAAATATCGAATTACAAAGTATAATATAGTTAAGATATAAAAAAGACTGATCCTTGGTATGGCCGCCCTGCGATTGATTTACCTACATTCAATTCATATTGACATAAATTCATGTGCATTACAGGTTAACCATAGATACTAGTGTTAGTGTTACAATTTAGCAGTTTAGTCATTAATGTTTAATGTTGCATTGATGCCGACGCTGTTTTTTGGTGATTTTTTGCAGTTGATTTTCTAGTTTTGAGGTGCTCCAGTGCAGTGTTAGTAGGTTTTGCAGAACTAAATATTTGGTACTGTTGTATTACTGTATGCTGTGTGCTCCGCCAGTTTGAATCAGTTAGTGAGGTTTTTGGTGGTTCTGTTCTGTTTGCATCGTTTCTCCTAGCTTCTCGTTCTCTGTATTTTTGTAGGCACATTTCTTTTGAGAGATCTGGGTAATGAATATCGGTTTTCCGTTTTTTTAACGAACTCTTCTTATTAAGAACTAACTGACGGTCTCTGAGTGTGGTAAATTTGACTAGTATTTTTCGTTGTTTGTTGATTGTCACCTTGCCTATCCTGTGGACAGTGTCTACACTTACTTTGCATTTCATTTCGGTGCTCAGGATTTAGTTTACTTTTGATTGAAGTTCGTCAGCTGTTTCTTGTTCAAATTCGTCAATGCCACTAATAATGACGTTGTGTTTCTTCTCAAAATCGGTAGCTCGGTCACATGTAACTTTACATTCTTTCAGTTTATTGGTAGCTCGATCACACGTACCATTACATTCTTTCAGTTTATCCGCCAGCTCTTTCTTTTCTGCCTTTAATTTATTTAGTTCAGCACGTAATAATTCCACAGTATTTGTCAGTTCGAGAATCTTTCCTGTATGTTTTCCCATTAATTCCATTAGCCGTTCCAAATTCTTGCACTGTTTCTCCTGAACTTCGTATGTCCCCTGTTGTCTTGCTTCCCAGGTGTCAGATAGTTCCTTAATTTTCTTGTTAACTCTCTGCTCCATGTTCTGTACTAATTTGTGGTGTTCCTAATACGAGGTTTCTCGGTTCCGTTTGTGCATCGGTCGATAATGGAGTGATTAATTGCAGTGATGGCGGTAAGGCACATAAAATCAGAAAATAATTATGGTACGTTATTTATTCTTTTACTGTTTGTTAGCACACCTTTCACTTGTTAATACTATTGCAACGTTTACTACGGTGTTTATTCAGTTTGTAACATCTATTAATTATCAATTAAGCAGTACTTGTCTTTAGTTTTTCCCGGCTCGACTCCAACATTTGATTTACCAAATTGAATTTTGAAAGCTTAGTTTCCTGTCGAGCTCGGGCAAATTCCTGTGTTTAGACGGTGCAGTAAGTAGGAGTGGCAGAAGTATGTATGCTGTGCTTTGTAGTCCCAGTCCATGCGGCAAGAATCAAGACCTTTTCAATTCATGATATTTTCCGATTCTCTTAATCGTTTTTCGTAATTCGACACTTTAGCTGTTTAGTACACTTTCACTGTTAAGGTAGCTTATAATTTTAGTTATTAGGGGTAATTTTTTCAGTTCCTGTCCTTTAATTTAAATTTCGAATTATTTTAAGAGCAAAGTTGAAATTGCTTTCGTATCGGCGCGCCAACCAAGGATGTATACGACTATATGTTACTGTATAATATTAGAATATACTGCAAAGTTTTATACAATATTCTCAAATAATAACCTTTTATAATATAATACCATATTAATATTATACAATAATAATATTATATAATAAAGTATAAAACTATACAGTGTATCTACAAAGTGTGTCGTAATATATTCCTGGTGCTCACGTGGTTTTTTAGGATATATATGCATGGCCCCTGAGGTCAATATTAGGTTAAAGAAGGACCTAATAGGGAGTGTGCCGTACTATATTCCTACCCCCGTGTGGTTTCTGAGGTAATATACGCATGACCCCTGAGATCAATATTAGGGCAAGGGAGGACTTAATAGGGAGTGTTAAGTAATATATTCCTAGCCCTGATGTTTTTTTCGTCGGCTGTTTGGAATTATGAAGAGCAACTGTGAGAGCAACAGTGAGAGCACGAGATTTAAAACATCGAGTGGACCAGCTCAATGCCAACCGTGTACAGCGCAGATACGGGCAGGACGGTGAACGATTTATAGCCTGATATGTTCAGCTTTGTGTGAGGATGTTTGCTACAGCTTCTTTGTTTCGATTGCTCCGTCCACTCCTCCACTCCTACTATCGCAAGAATGTTCCGTAGTACGACTTCATTCTACATCCTTTTATAAGGAATGTGCTTACGTGACGACGACCACGGTCTTCTGCAATGCATTGCTTCGTGCTACATATTGCCTCTTTTGTCTACCACTGAACCGGACAGAAACAAAATATTGTGTATAGAAATTAATTTTTCAGCTGCCACAGACTTCATTGGCATTTAATATTGTCAAATAAAAACCTTCAATTATGCACCTACGCTTTTAAGCTTTATTATGCCCTTCACAATTCCGCTTAGTTTGAGTACCCACTGATCAAAATAACTTATATTTTTTTCATTCTCCGTCAAAGTTAAAATCGTCTTTGAGAGTTACTACATGGTAATATGTCTAACAAATGCAGAATGCGGAGGCTCTTCCAGCTCAGAATACAACTAAGTACAGTTTTTTTTAATATAAATCTAGTTCGACCTGAAATGCAGTCCTAGATATAGATATTACATCTGGATGGATTGAGCCTGGAAACTACTTGGAAAGGAATTTGTTGAAATTATTTTAACTATAAACTGATGGACCTTTAAAGTTAGATCAACATCGGTATCGCTTTTACAAGTTAAGCTCAAGTCAAACCAGACTTAAAACCATTTATAGTGGTCGTTTAGGTCGTCGATCCAGTTAAATATTTCAAACCTCAAACTCCGTCTTGCTGAACTGCAACTGCAGCCTTCTCTTCAAACTTCCCCCTTTGAAGTGCAATTGTTTTACTTTCCCTTGTCCAGTACAAACTTTTTGGTGTATTTTTTTAACTTGTGCGTGAATTTAATTTTACTGTACATACGGATACTAACCCCTGCGCCCGTTAATTGCCGTATGTGATATGTACCTTCAAAGACCAGCAAAAGTATATACGTATGTTTTGATTTTATGTTAGAAAATAAGTATAACAAATCAGTTTAAAGTTTAAACTAAAAGTGTGTCTAAAAAAATGTGAAATGTCAAAAATTGTTTACTTTTCAGCAGTGCTGCCCAAAGTTTTTGCTAGTCTAGTCACGTCCAATATCAAAGTCAGCTAGTCTAGTGAAGTCACACTGTTTTCGAGGCCTGCCTAGTCTAGTCTCGTCACTGTTTTCGAGGCCTGCCTAGTCTAGTGTAGTCACTGTTTTAGAGACCTGCCTAGTCTACTCTAGTCAAGTCACACTGTTTTCGAGGTCTGTCTAGTCTAGTCTGTAGTCAACGTAAAATCTACACTTGTCAAGTCTAGTGTAGTCAACTAGTCAGCTATCCTTTAATATTGGAAAATCGTGGCTAGTCTAGTCTAGTCATTTCTTTCTGCGTCTCTTGCTAGTTTCTATTGACTGTTAATACAGAAAATGAAGTGAGGGTACCACTATTGCAAGCCATTCTACCACAGTTACAAGACCCAGAGTGATTTTAATCGGGTCTAACGTGAGCCACTGAAAATAATTTTTTATAGTCAAATCGAGGTAAAATTGAAAACGGTTACATCATAATACGTGAAATTGGTTGAGGAATATGAATCAGTTATCTATTTTATTTAGTAGTAGCAAGTTTTCGTTTTTTAAGCTTTGGTTATTTTATTATTTTTAACTACGTTTTATTGCCCCTCTACGCAAATTCCCTCTAATACTACACTTTTCGAATTATAGTGGTAGCTATGGCATTAATCAGCATTTACAGCTAACGTTTACTTTGTTGAAAAAACGTCAAAATTCACCGTCGTAATAAATAGCAATGTACTTGGGGCTATGCCAAAAATACATCGCAGGGATCGATGGTAGTTCAGATAAATTAGCGTTACGGCCTATAAGTATTGGTGTAAGGTATACATAACATGCATAAGTACTCCCATGTTAAACCCCATAAGAGAATAGGTATGTACCTGAGCTGTTTTAAATACATGGTAATATAAAATAAAAGATTAAGTTCAATAAGTTCAATAACAATTAATATAGTAGATTGTACTTTCATTACACCAAATATCGAGGTGAATCGAATTGCGAATACTGTGCTGAATGTATACCAGATTAAAATCGTCCTTCATAATACTACTATCATCAAAACAAGATTTACAAATAAAAATATTGTCAATAGTACAATAGTCATATGTCTTTAATTCAGTAAGAACTCGCATGTTGTCTGTGTCAATGTAATTTGTCCCAAGTCCAGTCTATGCTTAGTTGCAATGTGTCATAAGTCCCGTCTCAGTTTAATTGCAATAAGTCCCAAGTCCATTTTCCATTATGTGGACTTGAGACCAATTGCTTAGATATCCACATTGCTTGGACATCCAGATTGCTTGGTCATTCAGACTACTTGAATACCCAGACTACTTGGACATCCAGATGTGCTAGGACATACAGATTCAGTGGGGGTCACACACACATGTGACACACCGTTTGAAAGCCCTTGATGATTAGATACCAAAACCCAAAAGGTGATAGCAAGTATCTGGGCATCTTAATAGTCAAGATCGCGAATTTGTGTTTTTTGTTGCAAAAAAATTAAAAATAGGGTCACACACACATGTGATACACCATTGGAAAGCCCTTTATAAGTAGATTCCATTACTGAAGAGCGTTACAATATTAGTAATTAGTGAGGCGAAGCCCCACTTTATTTATTTAGTTATTTCTAAAATTGTTACATTAATTTCTACCTTCTCTTATAACTTGAGTCACACACATGTGATACACATGTGAAATTAAGAGCTGGTCACGCCCCGGACAACATTACCTAAAGGACTACAGTCATTAAGAGCCAGGTACTGCGCAAAAAGCGTGACATGTGCCATATGCCTACGGTCTGAAAGAGGCCCAGACTGCGCGGAATAAGCGACATGCGCCGTAGGCTTAGGAGGATCTTTTACAGGCCAGTACTTCACGGATTAACTGACATGCAACGTAGGCCTAGGATCTTTAAAAGGCCAGTACTGCGCGGAATAAGTAACATGCGCCGTAGGCCTACGATCTGTAAGAGACCAGTAGTGCACAGAATGAGCGAAATGCGCCGTAGGCTCAGGGTCTGTAAGAGGCCAGTACTACGCAGAATGAGCGACGTGCGCCGCAGGCTAAGGGCGTGTGAGAGGGCAGTACTGCGAAGGTTGAGTGACATACGCCGTAGGCCTACGATCTGTAAGAGGCCAGTATTGCGCAGAATGAACGAAATGCGCCGTAGGCTCAAGGTTTGTAAGAGACCAGTACTGTGAAGAATGAGCGACATGCGCCGCAGGCTGAGGGTCTGTGAGACGTGAGTACTGCGCAGAATGAGCGACATGCGCCGCAGGCTTAGGGCGTGTGAGAGGTCAGTACTGCGAAGGTTGAGTGACATGCGCCGTAGGCCTACGATCTGAGTGAAATGCGCAGAAGGCGTAGGGTCTGTAAGAGGCCAGTAATGAGCGGAATAAGGGGGCATGCAAGTAATAATTAACACAAAAATCCTAAATTTTCAACCACCAGCGACCGCGTGTAACGCAATAGTGCCTCCTGTACAATGTTGTAGATATAGGGCTGCAACGCACAATGAAAAGAATACCAACCCATTTGACATGCGCCGAAGGCCTAGGGTCAGTACGAGCCCAGTACTGCGCGGGTTGAGTGATATGCGCCGAAGGTCTAAGATTTGTGAAAGGCCAGTACTGGGCGGAATGAGTGGCATGCGCCGTAGGCCTAGGATCTGTAAGCTGCCAGTACTAACCGGAATTTTTGACAAGCGCCGTAGGCCTGAGGTCTGTAAGAGGCCAGTTAGAAGCTAAAAAACAAGGGGCGAAGCCCCTTGTTTTTCTACTTTTGATTTGTCATCATTTATCATAATAAAATTCAAATAACGCTTTTTAGTCGTGAGTCACTTTTTTTGGGTTAACCGACCCCCCTACCTACCTCTCATTCATTTATCTCATCTTAGTGCCCCACACAAACCAGTTGTCTTTTTAAGTTTTAAGTAGTCCCTTTAAAGAGCAATTCATCTAAAAAAGATATAATAAATAATAATAATAATTTTATTTATTGTAACGAGCGATTTGACCTAGTAGGTCCATACACTCGGTGGAATAAAATCCCACTTTTCCAAATAACAATTTAGTTATTACAATAAAATGAAATATTGATATATGAGTAATTATAAGTAATGTTCTGCTATGTCTGCTCCTAGGTTGGCATTAGGGCAGTTCTCCCTGATATCTATATACTTCTAGTAATTTCGTTTTTCTTGTTGTGGTGGTCTAACGCTTTCTTTCTGATTACGAGGTATTCAAAGGCAGTAATCCGCTTTTTATTTAAGTTAAAAATAGGAAATGGTTCAGGTGTTGGTGCTGTTTGGAATCTCCAGTTCGAGTCTTCATGATTTTTTATCTGCCGTTCCTCCGAGTTTCCTCCCTTTTCTTCTTTTCTTCTAGCCCCTCATTCTTCGAATCTTTTTTACGTATCTCTTCTGGACGGTCTGGGTTTATATAAATCGGTTTACCTTTTCTTTTTCTCAGTACATTTTTTCTGCTTAAGACTTGGTCTCTGTCGCTTGTCTTACTAAAAGTCACTATTACTTTCCTACACTTGTAGCTATGAATCTTGCCTGCTTTTCGGACCTTGTCGATACTGACTTCTGCTTTCAATTCGTCTACAAAAATGTAATTTACTTTTGACCTGAGCTCCTCCGCTGATTCTTCCTCCTTTTCTTCTATACCACTTATAATAACCTTGTGTCTTCTTTCACAATCTGCTGCCCAGTCACACTCCGCCTTACATTTCGTTAGCTGCATTATTGCTTGCTCTCTTTCTTTCTTTAGCAGTGTCCTTTCTGTCTTTATTGACTCGGGATCTTCCCTCGTAATCTCTTTTACAAAGGTATTATTCCCTCTTTTGACCTCAGCTTGCCGTTCAAGTTCTGTCTTATTCTTCGTAATCTGCTCCAATAATTCCTCTTTTTCTTTCTTCAGTAGTTTCATTTCTGTTTGCAGAGATTCCACTGTTTTAGTTAGTGCTAACTGCTTATGGATCTGCCCTTCAAACATTTTCTTCAGCTTTGACATTTCCACTGTTAATTTGTCCTGAATTTCCGTAATTCCTTTCATATTTTGGAAATTTCCTTTGCTCAGTTTGTCCACTACTTGCGCCAACTCTCCGACTTGTTCTTTGACGGCTTGAATAATTCTTCCTTCAAGACCCGCACTCTCTATGTTTTCTATTTTTTGTTCTTCTTTATCTTCTTCTTCTTCCTGTTTTTCCGTCCCTTTCTTCGTCTTATCAGTTTCTCCCCTTGTCAATGCTTTTTATCGGATTCAGTCGACTGACGTCAGTCCTTCTAGTTGGGCTGAGTTGTTTTTGGGTTCGGCTTCTTGTCCTGTAAACGTGTGCAGAGAGATCCTTCTTCTATGACTTTGTCTTTTTTTGTAGCTTGCTTCTTTCAAAACAGCTTCTTGTCGCGTTCTCATAGTTAAAAGCAAAGTAGGTATATATTTTTCGTCATTTCATGTGTGGTTGTTAAGTACTATAATATCCTAAGCATATAGTTTTGTTCTGCTAATTGTTAAATTCTAATAATTAAAAGACAGACTGAAAGACTTGCTTTAGTTCGTGCCCGGCAACCGACTATCTCCTTTGATTTACCAATATTAAGTTTAGGAACCAAATCCTCTGTCGGCCCGGGCTAGTACTTTCCAGTTTCTCAGTTAGATTCTGCCGGTTTTTCTACTTCCCTCCTATTTTCAATTGGCTGCACGGTTGCTTGTACACTCTTCCTCGCAAGAAATATGCTTCTTAGTCTCCACGGTTCTATTAAGTAGTACAGCCGCCTCCGCTCACAGCTTCCTCTTTTGTGTATCTGTTGTATCCAGTTCAACTTCTTGTTCTTTTTTTCCTTTCTTCACATTGAAATTGGTTTTGGTTTTTGGGAATTTGCTCTTTTTTTGAAGTAATTTATCTTATTTTTCGATTCGTTTCATTTTCACTATATTTTCCGCTTATCTAAGTGTAACACACTGTACTCGCATTTTCCGAAAAAACCCTCAATTATCATTTTTTCCCGGAGCTGCTCAGGACGTGCTGCTCACTGTTCAAGTTAACTATGTATAGATCTAAAACAAAACGCTATCTATATAATGCGTCGCTATATATCATCATTCATCATAATAAAATTCAAATAACGCTTTTTTGTGGTGAGTCACTTTTTTTAGTTACCCTATCTCCTACCTACCTCTCATTCATTTATCTGATCTTAGTGCCCCACACAAACTAGTTATGTCTTTTTAAGTTTTAAGTAGTCCCTTTAAAGAGCAATTAATCTAAAAAAGATATACACAATCTACATAATGCGTCGCTATGGCTCTCAGGTGTAAATTGATGCGGATTTGCAGACGCTTCAGCGTTAAATTAGAATGTGACGTTTAATAATCTTTACTACGAAAACGCAATGCCAGAAAAACAGCTTTTAACGAAAATATGATTCAATTTCTCTTCTATAATCAGAGAAAAAAGGCAGTCCGCCTCATCATGAACAATAACGACAAATCCTGCAGTATCCCCCTTGATCAACTAGAGCGTGATTTTAGTGATCGATGGAGTATACCAAATAATCACGCCGGACCGTGCGTATCAACAACTACGGAAGAGCAGCAGAATGAAATCGATGCCAACTTTTTACCTATTATTTTTATTTGTAAGTTGAAAACTCAAATTAGGAGGATGAACATCGATACAGCCCCAGGCTCCGACGGTATACCGGTTAGATAGTTAAATCTACTCTAAAGAAGTCAAAGATTGTCCTGGCCTCAATTATGACGTATATGCTTCAATTCAATTATGTTCCTTGCTTTATTAGAGAATCTAAAACAATCCTTATTCACAAATCCGGCGACCCAAGTAAGTCCGAAAATTGGCGACATATTACAGTAACTTCAGTACTGAGGAGGATCTGTGAAAAGGTACTTGACCGTGAATTGCGTGCCTTCGTAACATTAAAAAGTAACCAGCGGGGTTTTACAAATCAAGCAGGAACTCTTGTCAACACCACTCTCATCAATGAGTGCTTGAAAAAGGCCAAGCTGAAAAAGTTAGACTGCACTGTAATTTTTGGGGACACCACTCAAGCATTTGATAATGTGGGCCGCGCTCACATGTTTTCCCAAATTAATTCTAAATCAATCCATCATCCAACATCTTTGAAAACGTTATGCTGTACTTTAGCTACTGACAACTATACTAGGATTAGTAGAAACAGTAGCCAGTCCGGAAAAATTGAATTCGAGCAAGGCGTAATGCAAGGAAGTCTAATGTCTCTGTTTTTGTACAATATCTCAAATGACCTTATGATTTAAAAGCTCAGCGAAAAAGAGGTCACGGACAAATTCGGGTTTTCGTTACACGACCAATACGACAATGTTTCTAATGCCGAATTTGCTGACGAAACGAATTAGAAATTCGAGAAATGCAGCAATCGAGTTATACCAACAAAGCTCGGAAGCCCTTGCTCAATTCGGTCTTCAAATGAACCCGACCAAAAGTGTAGCTATTAGCATTGTAAAAGGAGAGCTGTGCCAAGATCCTTTACAGGTTTCCACAGATAAATATGTATCGTGCATTGGTCCAGAAGATACAATAAAATATTTGGGTGTGACATTTAACGACTCCATTGTGTTTGATGAATCCAAATGTGCCAACAAGCTCAATTCCAAAGTTGAGAAGTTAGTTTCGACGAATATGTTGCGCCCAGACCAGAAGTTAAGAGTTTTGAAGGACTATCTATGGCCACCTCTAACATAACTGTTCCAGCACGCACGTTTGACAAAGTTATCCTCAAAGTTCCTGGAATCAATTAATAAAATTATTACTTAAAGTTCGGCAAAAGAAATACTGATGCTGCCTTGTAGTACACCATCATCCATGCTCTACTCCAGTCCTAAAGTAAAAGGGCTGGGACTAATAAGAGCCAACTGGAGGCAGGAATTCAAAACTTTAACTCAATGGAAATCCTTCTTAAATCTGACGAAGTCCGTAATTTCATGTGTGACCAAACTAACTGTCTAAACCTTAATATCCCCACAGATATTCGCGTAAAACTTGATGAAGTTAAACTAACAAGCCTTTTTTACTAGATTTCGAAGTCGTGTAATGTTTCCAAGGTCCACGCCGAGCAAGTTAAAAGAGGAAGAAGTTCGGCGAGTTAGGCCACATGTTGGCTAGAATTCCCGTGACAAAGATATCTGTCTAAAGCAGCATTCAGTAGCTTAGGGATGGCAGCCACTTTCATTATGTAGCTCAGACCGTACGCAAAACAGGGGTAGCGCTCACCAGAAAACAGGTATTTGGGAGTGTAATGTTTGGAGTTCAGGTCGTCTTGTGGCCTTAAACCACATAGTACTTGTCCTCTGCGTTGAATAGTTTTAAATTAATTTTTATAAAGGGAACGGTTTAATGATATAGCGTGTACCGGTAATAGTATTCCTTACCGTATCAAGGCATCAGAAACGAGCATCTTGTCCGTGAATTCATCAAGCTGGTCCACATTAATGAAAACATCGTCATCCGCTTTAACCACGAAGTGTACAGTAGAGGCTTTGGTCTTGTTTTGCAAGCAAGTCACGTTAATCCACTTTAGCATTGTTATTGACTTAAGGGTTAAGTTATCATACGAATCTACAAACTTTCCAACCACAACGTCTTGATTTGTTTGCGACTCTTGCCAGATGTCACGCTGTAAAAACGTTTTTAACAATGTTACAAGGGTATACGTACATAAGTGTGGCGTACCATGTCAAAAATTGGATTCCTGCAAAATTCAAACCTTGAAGGATTAACCTTTTCGAAATGGTACTGTATCTAGTTTAACATCTACATATTTGAAAAAGTTTATAGTGCTTGCTGAGCTGCTTTGTCCTAGAAAGAAAATGAGCCGGACACCTCTTGAGAGCAAGTTGAAGGACGACCCCCAAGTTTTCCGAAGTGTTTGACGTTCTTCCACTCTGCTTGGTGCAGACGCCACAAGAATTATAATTTTGACGTCCGGGCCACATAATCTGCTAGTGCTGTTTGGTTCAAATTGAACGGACAAAATTAACACAGTATTAATACTCATCCCTCTTTTGGGAGTTCCATCTAAATTGATGGAAACTTTGATGAATTTGATTTTGAAATAAATTGTGACATTGACATGGCATTGAAAATACAAAACGTTGTGATTTTAAACGCTTCCTTCCCCTCGAATTGTGTACATTGCAACATTTTAAGGTCTGTGTGAACTAAATAAAGTGTATAATTAGTTGCTAAATATCATAAATTATAATAAACAACTATTATAAGGACAAGCAAGTGAAGCAAACAGAAAAATGTGTGCAAAACAAGACAATTCATCGTAAATAACGCCTACAGACTTGCATCACCTGTTTTAGCGGAGGAATAGACGCATTCCCTAGAAAAATACAAGCCAACAATGAAGTCCAATGTCCTCGCCGTTCTACTTTTGGTAACTGTCTCGGCGGTGACTGTTCAAGGTCGCTTGGTAGGTTGAACAGAAATTTTGGTTGACATTGACAAGATGCTATAACCCTACAATAAAGTAGACTTTACCATAATGTATTAAAGCACGTAATGCAGCACGTTCACTCTCTCTGCCTTGAATTTGACTCTCCGTGACTTGGTCAACTTGCTTGTTTGCTTATCGCTGTGTGTGCCTTCCTTTTGACGTGAGCTGATTCCTGTAATCTGAAATGGAATATACTATCTTTTGGATCGCTAAACTTTTGCTGTAGCTGGGCCCAGATCTGGATTTTATTTGGATTTTATTTGTTGCTGAGTGCTGTCGCTGACTCCCTGTCTATTATCCTTCCACAACGAAAACGAAATCTCATCCTCCACGACACCCTCCACAGCTTTAGTTGCCCATTAATCCTCCACAACAACAACTTTACCAGAATTCCCGAAGATCACAACTATCAAATCTTCTGTTTGTCCGAAATTTGTGCTTATTGTTTGTGTACTGTGTATTAGTGTAGAATTGCTTGTCGCTGTTACTGGTAATCATTATTAATTACTACTTTTACATCACTAATTACCTATTATTGTTCCATTTATGGTTTATAGGAGCGTAGTTGGTTGTATTATGTGTAGTAAGTGTAAAGTATTGGCAATTTTATTCATTTATTCATTTACTAATAATTAATTATGGCTTTGAAGTGTGCTGTTAATGGATGTGGCATGGCTGTCAATGCCCGAAAGATTAGTATTGTATGTTGCAAATGTAATTAACATTATTATAGGGTATGTGCTAGCATTGACCTTAAGTTGTATAGGAGTATGGATAAAGGGGAATGGATATGCATTATATGCCGTAGTAGTAGCACAGTTGTGTGTAATGTCTGTAGTTCAAATTATGTAGTAAATGTAAATGATCTGCAGGGTTTTTGTATTAACTGTCAGCTACCTAGTTATGATGTCAATGACTACACGTTTACTGATGAGCCTAGCCTATCTTATTTAGATTACCATAGTTTATTTACTGGTAATGTTAGCTTGCTAGAGTCAAACGGTTTCAACATTATTCATTTAAATATTAATACTTTAAATGCTGTAAAAGTTGAAAGCTTAAAGCTACTTGTTGAAAAATACAATTTTGATGTTATCTGCATTACAGAAACCA
>JAQFZC010005590.1:0-13875 GCA_034695205.1 Dicyrtoma fusca
AATGATAGCACTTTGACCTATGATCCAATTTTCCTGCACAGTTTGACATTTTGCTATAAGAAATAATAACATACATATAGTATATAGGTATGTAGATTTCCTGAGAAGTGTGAACTTATTAGTTAGTTGGAATTTGGAATTCACCGTTCTTTCAAACAGGCAGTACAGGAAGTTCTTTTTTGAGATAGTCAACTCAAGAATAATTATTATTACACCCCATCATGATCCAAATTTCAATTCAATATGCAGGATAAAATCATCATGTCAGATGAATGTTGATCATTAGTTAGCTAGATCCGATTTCTGATTCCTGATTTCTGCTTCTGATTGTGAGACAGTAAGAGAGTCTTTAAGTAGGTAGGTACCTCCAGTTGACAGTTTATACATTCGTACAAAGTTTGAAGTGAATATGTGCTCTTAAGTAATTTACAATGGTGGAAACTATTAAATTATTTTCAGCATGTTCAAGAACATTAAAAGTATACATTACTTATTTACTTATGTAGGCAGCTTACTGATCGGGAGAGTGAGTGCTAGTTTTGCATTTAATTTTGTGCAAGAAGTAAATAGGTTCTGAATCGAAATTAGAGAGTCATACGTACACATAACAGAACGAAAGAAGGATAAAGCAAACCCACACATGTCACCCTGACAGAGTTCATGTTCAGACACTCTCAACATCCTTGAAGTTTGTATATTCTTCGGGAATTAAGGATTCTCTTCTCTTTTTTTTTCATTCGTTACCTAATACGTTCATGCCCCTTAGCACGTACACCGTAAATGCCGTGAAACAAAAGAATTCAAAATTTTGAAACTTCATTTTTGAATAAGACTTTTTAATGTACTTAGGACTGTGTAAGTAGACAGTAGAGAACCGCGTCCACCTATGACCTACAACTCACAGATAGAAATGCATGCATTCGCATTCGACATTCCATTTCGTACTTCTTTCTAAGATACTCAGCTTCACGATTTCAAGATTCAAACGTTATAGTATAGATAGTCAAATATTTAATCATTGATTATTTATTAACTCTGAGAAAAATTATATGGATTGAATCTGTGTATAATGATTGCTTCTGATCGCAAGGTCTATGTAATTATAGAGCAGTAGCATCCACCCATACAAGTTATAATTATTATTTTGTTTTTATTTCTTTTAAATTGTATTGTACGTATAACCACCCAATATACTTTGAATACATATTAAAAATCACGTATGATCGTAATTATATACTGTCGCTAAATGGTTTGAATTGAACACCTTTGTCTTGTCTATAGTAATGATTGGGCTGACGTGTTTTGGAACAAGAAGTTACGTACAACGTCGGTATTCGGTAAAATAACTGATACCGTAGACAGTAAACAGTAGATGTGATCTATCTAAATTTCTAATTCAATAATACTTTAAAAGTTAATTTTAATACATTTTTTTGATTGCTTCCAGAAAAAAGAAATGCAACCCATTTCAGTTCCAGTGCCTCCTCACATTCATTCTCCTGACATTCCATTGTGTATAGTTGATGATGAGAACTCCAATTACAAATATCTGATTCCAGCCTACAAACATCGCTCTAATAAGTTGTTAATAGTTCTGCTACAAGATAGACGTAAACAGTGAACGAACAACTTGGGAGGATAACTTGTTTCTTTATCTTTTTCTTTCTAAACACGTTCACTTGATAAAGAAGGTAAGTGCCTAAGTAGAGTATCTACTATCTACATACTGATTAGACCAGTTCCATTTAAATAGTAGTCCTCAAATCAAATGCGTAAGCGGGTGCTGCAAGGATGTTAGAATAGAACGTGTGAGAATTTGAGAAACAATTAAGCCTACGAATTTATCTATTATTGTTAATGAAAACTTGTATTGAAATTTTAAATTTTGCTATGTAACTTCCCACAGAATCATAAGATCTCAAAAGGAAAACGTCAGCAAAAAAAAGGCAAGCTACGTTTTTGTGGCCAATACAAGTGTTTACAAACTGTATCTGACATCACAGCTGGTGTCATAAGGAGAGGAAAGAAAAACTAGCTAATGTTGCGGAGATCTGGAGGAAATCAGGGAGCAAACACCATACCGCACCGCATACACGTCACACCTTTGCACCTTAACGGTGTAAAGAAAACATGAGTAGATTTAACGAGTTAAGTTATTTAAGGAATACGTAAAGCTCGTGATGTAGTGACGCAGATGATTTCAGTTTAAATACTAGCAATACTTGCAAAATTCATTTGAGTGCTTTCATCATATTTTTCGACTCTCATTACGAATTACGAAGCTCCGGCGTCCGGCTATAAGTCCGGCACACCGGCAGGCTGGCTTGACTATATTTGACTCATAATTTTATTTCACACGTTGCTTGTACATGTACATACGACTTTAAGGCCAGAGCCGTTGAATGAATTGCATTAAAATTGCACTGCATACAAAATTAGTTCAATACTCTGTGTTCTTGTTCTTTCTTGTATGTTTGTATGTATTATGGAGTGATCTCAAGAGGATTATACATTTTTTTAACTGCCAGCTTAATCTTTGTTCAAGGCTTAAATAAAGTCAGGTCTGGACTCTAAAAGCCGGCTGTAGCCATCACTTCTTTACCAAGCGTGCTCAAAGTTTGTAAACTTTATCGCCTTCAACTAGAGAGTTGCAAAACGAATGGAAAGTCATTGAACAGACCAAAGACGCCAAACTCTCTTCTCAGAAAAAGGAACTTACGGTAGTAGTACTGATAATGCATATTAAACGAATGTAAACGCTACTAACTTTTGACTTCCAGGAACCTTAAAACTTTAACAGATCCATGTAACGGAACAGAGCTTCGTACGTAGGTAGCCCGTATCGGTAGTAAAGTACTCAAGTGCAGTGCGCTATTATACGTAATGAACAGAAATCTTGAGTGAAACCAAAGGACCGGAAACTGAATTGGGTAGTTTTCCATTTAAAATAGGTGCATACCTATGCGTCTACAGCAAAAAAACAAGTCAAATTATTCAAAAATTGAATTGATGCTCTTTTAATAGCAGAAAATTCAAGGAAATTTTTACTGCTAGGTTGACTTTGTGCAAAATGCGAAGTTTTCAGTGTATTTTTTGTATCCTTTGGATTACTAATCGTCAATCTTTAGTCAGCTCTGAGACCAAAGAAAGAAACTATAAAAGAAATGAAAAAAGTGGATTGAAACGACTAATTCCCACAATAACTGTCAGTTGTAAGTAAAGTAATTTTTACCACAATGACAGATTTAGATCCACTTCATCATGAATAACGCATAGTGGGACTGGGTGATGAGTAGATATAAATCTGTTTGCTTTTGTATGTACATAAGCTACGAAGTAAAACTAACTAATAATGCATTCATTCATCTGAAATTCAGAATGAGTCATCTAAGTGAGTATAGTGCTGCATAGTCATGGTATATCGATTCATGCTCTGTGGCAGTCTGTGGTCCTGGGTCCTACTGTCCGACGATAGCGATTTTGACTTATCGGGGTGGTCAAAAGCTATACCTACTTAGGTACATTTGTATAGCCTTTAGATACATTGTATGAGATAATTGTGCAAAAAACTAAGCATTGTAGATTGTATTGAGATCATCATAGATGTATAAATCCGAAGACCCGTTAAGTCCCACAGTATTCTGTAGATGTCAAGTTGTGCATGGGTTGTAATTTATAAGGGCGCAAAAAAATAAATTAAAATTCTCTGACACAGTAGGATTTATTTTGGATTGAGTAACTTTATTTTTCTTTTTATGTTTTAATACTTGATAGTATTTTTTTTCAAATGACAACAATTTGACGATGAATACAAAAAAACAGATAACAGAAAATGCTACCTACATATACACCCAACCGTTGGTGTCTTATAATAATAATATATGTGTAGGTATATCGGTAAACAGCTAGAAATAATTTATATATTTTTTACACTACTAGTTAAAATAGGTACGACAATACTGAAACTGAAAATTCCAGCGCCGGTTAAATATTATATAATATTATTATGACTTATGTAAGTATAGTATTTACTACATATATAGGAAATATAATATTTAATTATTTACGAAGGTAACATTATCTCAAGTTATTATATTATATTACATTTTACATGTACAAGTAGATTCATATTTATATTTGTATCTTTACAGTTAGTAATGATTATCTTTAATATTTTTAATAAATAACTAAGATTAAACATGTAGTAATAATTTAAATTTTTTCATTCATTTTGGTTGGATAATCTATTGCATATAGGTATTGTAGTAATAGTAATTATTATGAATTTTTGTATGGTAGTATTAATTTATATATATGTATGTACCTAGGTGTATTTCATAATGATTTTGTTGGAATACGAATACGTTTCCATTTTTGTGTTTTTTTGAATTTGTTTGTGAGATAAAAATTATACGAGGTTTTTTCTTTCTTTTTTTTCTGTAAAGAGTTATATGATTGGTTGAGTGCGAGTTTCCTTTGACTTTAACGTGCAATTACTTCCTACACATAATATTTTATCATACCATTATAGTATCTGTATACATATATCAGTAGATTATCCTTTGTATTGTTATGCTATAAGCTACCACTTGAGTAGGTAAAAAAGTAGTTGTTGTAAGTCGAATTAATCTTTGGTATTCCGTTGAACAACTTGTGGGAATGTACGGCGTGGCTTGTTGACTGACTATATGATGCATGTTTGGGTGTTTGTATGTATTGACATACTTGTGTGTGTGTGTGAGAAAACTTAACTTTCTTGCTCTTCCCCGTCTAAAATAAACTGAGAAACTAAATACTTGTAGCTTGCTCCTTCTAATTCCCCTTCGAACAACGGATAAAAATAAGTATATATATGTAGGTATATAGAGAGAGTGTGTGTAAAACTGAAAATTCATTTCTAAAATTATAAATTATTAGCACTACATCCTTATTTTTGTGTACATAATACAAAAGTAGTATGGAAAGCGTGAGAGTGACGAACTTAGAGCGGACGAGACGGCCGAATAATATTTGGTGAGTGACTACAGTAGAAGCTGTCTCATATTGACCGTGGAAATTCAAACAAGTAAATTAGTACCGGTTGTAACTAACTGTGGAACTGGAGATGAAGAGCCATAATACTTCTTTAAAGAGATAAATCTGAAGGTCCTCTAGCAGAGGATATTGTTGCGGTTGCTTCCTTTGAAATGTGCGGTATGACATGACCATTTTGTACCAAGCCACTGCATATGGGTATGACGAAGATGATGTTGTTGTTATTGTTGTTGTTGTCCAAACTGACTTGACTGGGTAAATGCATTAATTTTATGTTTGCGTGCAGATTGCAACTGTTGGGATATATATATATATTTATATATTTATAGGTTGATGTCGGTATTTCTTTCGCGGACGCGGACGCCGGGCAGCTCCTCTAGCACAGCTACAACAGCTTTCAAGGAAAAAGGCGAACATTTCCGGAAATTGAGTGTCTGGACTGCGGGGAATACTACGCGTTGTTCCTTCTGTCTTCTATCTCTATCTTATGTACAATATATAATATACTGACGATTTTTTTTTATTCCTGTCGCGTTGACGTTCACGACTGGTATTTCTCCGGATGTATGAGTTCCAAGTACAAGTCAGACTTTAGGAAACGAATGTATGCATCAGCCTCCAACAATCCTTGGATTCGCTTTTGAGCTTGATCAAAGGTTGCATGGTTCGGTTGAGCCATTTTCCCCACAAGTCCTTCCCGTGTTATTGAGTCTAGATTGACCTGGAGGAACAAGAAAAAAAAACATTGAAATTAAAATCACTGAGTCTTAACAAATACGTCACAGATGCACACATCAACTTTATCTATCCTGTAGAGCCTACAAACTGATCAATTCAAATATTCACATCTCTGGCACTGGCCATGGACACATCTGTAATTACATAAGAGGCAAATCCCACTAGTCAGTTGTAATCATAATGATCAGAGTGGCGGCTGGCACATAGCACACTCACGGCGCCACTTTTTTTCTCCACAAGATCATTATGTCAACAACTGAGTACTGAACTGCCAGCAATACAAATCATAAATTTTAAACGACCAAAAAAAAACTTAGTATATACAACAAAACTGTGATACAGATAGCTCTAGCCACACAACGTAGTGACACTAGAGGCCAAATCGCTTTGCAAGCGTTCTGGATATTAAGTTTTAAACTGAACAGAGGAAAGTTACCCACAAGAATGAATGAAGCAAATCAATTTCAAACCAGAGTATAACTAGTTTTATTGCTGATTACTACTATACTATATTTTCATTCAGCTGGTTAAAAAAAAAGATAATACCAAAAATAAACAAGGAAAATAAAAATATCGAGTAGCCATGTGTCAAATGTCAATTTCTTTAAAATTAGGATTCAAATCTCCCCTAAGCTTGTCTAGTTTAAAATTAGTATGTTAATCATGCGAAAAAAAAGAGACAAGAAACAAGAAGCGAACGTACCTCTTTAGGAGCTTGTGGCACGATAAAGTCATTGTAGATTTTCTGAGCTTTCGTACTCAATTTAGTTTGTCGGCTTTTTCGGTAGTCTTCAATGGCGAGCCAAAATTCAATATTTTCATCGCTGAATTCTCGCTGAAGAAATGCTTTGAAGAGAGCTTGACCATCTGTGTAAATCAAAAAAAAAATATTTTCTATTTAGTTAACGCCTTTATACGTACCGCATCACACAACATAAGAATCTCATCAAATCTTCCATCCTAGTACTCCCTCCTTATCACTGCTCTAACTCATCGATTCACTACTCACGTAAGCAAGTTGACCTAAAGTCTTTTTAAATTGCATAAAAACCTATACTCATCATTTATGGGTTGTAATGAATGAAAAGAGAGCATCCAACTGATAATTGAGCTAAAAACAACTAGCGCCAATAATAAAAAAAATATGCCATTATGCTGTCGTCAAATAAATCTACGCTCGTCATAAATGTTTCCAGGTTCAAATTAATTTTTAAGTTGAAGGCTATCATCATCCTGCCCATGCTAATGTGCCACCAACTATAGATTTTGATGGGTAAAATGATTCAGGTGACTCTGACCACAGCAGGGCTGACACGAGACAGTATATTAAAGATGTATGAATGGGAAGTATCGACTTCGCTGAGCCAACAATATTTCAAGAAGTGACTGACTTTGAACTGACAGATATCTATAAGTGGCCAAAATCCATTCGAAATGCAGGCATGACACTTCTTCCTATACGAGTATGCAAAAAACGCCTTACTTTGTTTTCCCATTTACATTTGTTTATTTGACGTGACGACCATCTGTATACTTTCCAGACTTTGTACACACAATGTATGTAGAACGCAAATCTGCCATTAACACGCTCGCTCACAGTCTACCAATGCAGTGCTGTTTTTTTATTCCATTATTTTATCAGGCTGTATTTGTCTTAGAAATTCAAGCTCATTTAGAAGGGACTGACGTTGAGGCGCTCGTAAAATCAAAATGAATTTATGAGTTGTGTCTTGACTTGACTAAAGAACATTAGCATATAATAAAGTGTAGGGTATATAATTACAAGGCTTGTACATACTGTTTACTATTTATGAAGGCACCTACCTACCTACTACAGATAGTGCCATATCTATACTTGTACCGATGCGATGCAGTACTACAGAATATTTCCAAATCTTATAAACAGATAGTAAAAGTGTAGTAGTAGTAGTAGTAACGGCTGGAACAAATTAGTCTCCCTTTGCCCTGCTATAATTACATACTGTGCAGAAACTTTTTCTTCTTCAACTCTCAAGCCTACCACGTATAGGTGCCCACTATTTCCCAAGTTAATAATTACTCTGAACCAAATAAAAGAACATAGGGAGACGTGTAGTAATTTCTTACATTTAGAGGCCATGAGATCATTAAAGGAGTTGGCCCATTTCTGAGCTTCTTCCGGTTGAGGTCTGACTGAGGCTGAGTGAATTGTGCCTTCAGTATGTCTTCGCTTTAGGAAACCCAGGCGGAACTTCATGTCTGTACCTCTGTAAAAAAGAAAAAAAGACATAAAAAATAAGTAATTTAGAAATTTAGACCAAGTTTAGGATTTGCACATTTTTTTCTCTTACAACGTCTTTGTTCAATTTCAACAGCAACAACAACAACGACAGTAATAATAATAATAATAGCAACAACAAAGAGGATAGGAT
Source organism: Dicyrtoma fusca (assembly GCA_034695205.1). Taxonomy (NCBI): domain Eukaryota; kingdom Metazoa; phylum Arthropoda; class Collembola; order Symphypleona; family Dicyrtomidae; genus Dicyrtoma; species Dicyrtoma fusca. The sequence continues at coordinate 8,184 of JAQFZC010005590.1, forward strand.
CTGGGATGCAAGTCGTATTGCATCGTTGGATCGTACCATCGCATCGCATCATTACGTCTGCTACTCGTGTATATCCAGTACAACACACACACAATGAAACAACTCTAGGGAAGATTACGACTATACTTTCGTTCTTTCTTATTTATTAGGTTAGGCCTGGGATAAAATACACCTGGCATTGACACACTTCCCAAAAAGATATTGTACACTGCCACTATCTCCCCGTGTATCAGACTCAACAAGAAACTAAGTACAACTTATCCGTTGCTTAGCACTTCTCATAGTGTCTGCTCCTCACTCTCTCGACTCACTCCATACGGGTTGGGTAACCTGGAGTGCTCTGGAGACTCAGGGTTCTTGAAACTATCCGTAGATGAATGCCTCTTTCTTTTAGATAATAATGACACGTTTTACGTAGGATGCCATACTATTGCAAGACCAAATCGCGTCATAATTCTTCAAAAAAAGAAAAAACTTCAAGAGTATTTCCTTGATCCTCATTTTTATTACTAGTGCAGTTCACGTACTACCGTAAGCATGAATGAGAGGATCTTTAAAAAATCTAGTTACTCTCGAAACACAATGAAACGAACTTGAGCGCTACTACAACAATAACAACAACATTTCATGATCTGCATAGACGCACGGCACGGATAAGTCCATAGACTTTATCATGAGGACCAAATTATACTCGTAATCACAATGCCTGACACGACACACTGTCAACTGTCGCATGCAAATTGAAGTTCATGTGTACAAAAATGCCATTCAGAATTCGAGGTTATTGTCATAATTGTAAAAGATGATAACTAATCCTCCAAAACTAACTCTTGTGATGACATTGGAGCGAGCGAGCGTCTGGATAATCGTGTAGTGAATAAGCTCATATTGTCACGAAAACTGGGTTACCGTATCGGATATTACAAACTTTGAGAAGACTGAGTGGAGTAAGTACCAAACTTTGAGAAAGTTTCGCCATTTCTTCGTAAAGGAATAATAAAGGTCTACTCATTACGAAGATTACAAGCTTTGTCGGGAATGAGGGGGGGAGGGGGGGACAGAAAACTTTTGGTCAACCTTTGACTTGTGCAAGGTCTATCGATACGCACGCACTATTTCTTACCGAAGTACATACAATAATACCGATAATAGACCATAGAGGTAGCTAAGACCTCCCGGATTCCCTAATCGGAGGCACTATCCAGAGTTTAGTTTGGAGGTTGCAGTAAATTGCGACAGTGACCCTTTGGAATTGGAGAAGTTCATATTTTGGTGTATACAATGTCCTATCTATAAGTTTTATTGGAGGTAAGTGTGCGTTAGCCTCGATTCCAATCCCAATATCACTGACAGTGTGCTCCATCCGCTGGGACCACTAAAAAAAGAAACTTCAAGACCAAACTGACCTAACTATCTACAGTCTACAGTCTCCAGTAGTCATAGCCCTCTCTCCCGATAGTCCCACCGATGGGATTAGTAACGAGGCGATAGATACATAATAATACCAGTAATAAAGCGATTCGTCCTTGTACGAAACTGCATTAGTCGACCATCAGAAAGCACTTGAGGAAATCCCACAGGTATGCTTTCAAATCGTAAAAGACTTTATCCGACAGTCCAAACTACCCATAAGAACTTGACTCTTGTCTCGGCTTTCGGGTGACACGAGCCCGAGTTGAGAGTCAAGGCAAAAACTCGCTTTTTTATTTGTTGACAATTTGACAACGATCGGACGATGCGACCCGGACCGCTGGATAGTTGAGGCGGGTAGGGCACAACACATTCAACTTAGGTACATATGCCCTCGCCTACTCGTAATAAAAAATCGTTAAAATTGCTACAAGGGAATCCCAAGCCTAATTTTCCACCTCATATCCTCAACTCTGAAATTCTTAACACTTTAGCTTTAACTATCCGCCCATTCGACACAAAAGATATTTACACTCACTCAGAGCATTAGTTGTTAGGGAGTATATTTATTTATTGGCAGGGAACATACTTGGTGTCCTCCTCCTTGATTTTCGTATGCAAGAGAAAATAGAAGAGATCCTATATGCTTCTCTGTGTGGATACACAAGTCTGTCAACGGAGTTGTAAGGGAAGAGAGATACGTTGAGAGATAAAGATAATACAAGGCGGAACTCCTCCGTCCGAATCGGAGGACCTTGAGTTTTCTCGAAGCTCTTTTTGAGACAGTTTGGCATTCTGACTGGGTTGGTAGTGTATTCTGTATTCTGCATGGTAGTAGTGACTCGTCAGTTAGTTAGCTCAGCCTTTGGAAATGAACGACGTTCCCAGTCATGGCCAGGTTTAAGGCTACTTTATAATGACATGCAAATCCAGTCATATCACCACGAAAGTCTCATCAAAACAGCATAACCTTTTTCCTTGCAGTTTCCTCTTTTATTCCTATATCATTACCTCATTACTTTTGATGGAGTTGAGATAGCTATGGGTAAGAAGGTCCTGTCTAACCGTGAGTTTGCGATGCGATGCATTTACGAGGTGTCCGTGTACGGTTTATGGACCATGCTAACAAAAATTTCAAGCACGATCTATGATTCTACCAACATGCATTATATGAAATCACCTCAGGTCTGGTCTCGTTTCCCTTATCAATGTAAAAAGGCAGGGAGCAAAGCTTCGTTTTGTTTTACGGACCCATCATCAGACAAACTACTTATATCATCCCATTAGATTTACACGACCTTGCACGCACCGTTGACTTAAGCTGACGTAGGTATATCCTCAACGAGAGAGATACACAAATATCAACATTTTACTATTTATACAAAAAAAAACTAGCTATTTTTATATCTGCTCATCTAGCTTTCTATCTATGAGCCCCTATCTGTCTATCCGTAGTATTATTACGCAAACACTATGAAACTACCTATGGTACTATTCGGGAAGACGGAAACAGAGGATCCATTTGTGTGAATGTTCCATTAGCTTCAAATTGCCAAAAAAACAATTTTTCTATTCGTTGTAAAGGTCTAGTCTCTAGGTCAACCAGGAACCTTTCCATGGTTCCATAATATAGCCTTTAGCCTTTCGAGAATAGAATCACAATCACGCATCGTCATATACAATCAGGATTTTGCTTTCTTGTTATTGGTTGTAGCAGTTCCAGTTTTTAACCAGAACCAACATACATATATTGGTAATGATATCTGTAATCTGCATTGCAAGAACTAGTGAGATTCTCACACTACTGGTTGTGAGCTACAGTGTTTTATTTTTTACTTTCATGGACAAATACAAATTTCTAATGATAACACTGTACGTGACCTAGGGACTTGTATTTGTATTTGGTTAGGTTTTATGGTGAGTCACATGTGAAAATTACTTTTATTGTTCTAACTAGTAAAGTGTCTGAGGCCTGAGCTGATCCTCCAATAAAACTTTGTATATTGGAACAACATGAGTTCAAGTTGGATGGGAAGATGAGACCTTACGTCTGCACTACGTGTACCTACTGGTGACTGGAGAACGAGTTTTTCCCGTCTAAACAGATCATAGTATAAAAAATGCGTCACTGGGTGGTTTGCTTGTACAAATAGTTATAATAAATTATCATCGTATGAAAGACTGAATCATAATTGCGTCTACTGTTGACTATACAGGTAGCAGATGAATCACTTTTAATTTGCCCGAGCAATTCATCCAAAGTGAATCTACAATCTACGGCTGCCGTGAAGATACTCATCAACCCGTCATAAAACGTAAATCTCGTCAATTGCTGTTCGAATACCGCAATTTCGAAGTACTAGTTACTCCTAACAACTAAAACTAACCATTCTGTTCGAGACTTGAGCTACTCTGACCTTCCAATTTCCATGTTTTTGCGTACTTTTTTTTCTACCAGCCCTGTCCAAGATAAATAAGTGAGCTTCGTCACGTAAACAAGCCGCTCAAGGCTGTGGGAACAGTTGATGGCACCTCCTCAACATTAGCAATAGACCCGTCACATAAAACTCTGTTGACTTTTCAGCTACAGAATTGTAACGAAATATCTCTAGTCAGATTTGATACTTGATCCCTCTAATGACATGAACCATATGAGTCTTATCACCGGCATAATCAAGCAATCAAGACAGCTACGTAAGGAAATTGCTCAGAGTGCGTCAAAAGTCCGCACCCTCCTCAAACAAGCTTATTACATACTTTGCAACTTTTGCAAAACCATAATCTTAATAGTAGTTTACAACTAGTATCAACAACTAAAAACTAATGACGAAAAACAAAAAAAAAGAAGTAAAGTAATGTAAAGTAATAGTTATGAACCTTTTGAATATTTGTTTGAAAGGCGATCGTGGCTCGGACGGTACAATCAATGTAACTCCCGTCTTATCCTCACTAAGAGTTGGAATCATCTTATTGGACGTGTGATTTTGATGGAATTCACAGGGAATTCGATAGTCAATTAGATTACTGTATGGAACGTCTTCGTGTGCAAAGACACAATGGCAAGATAAGTTCTCAACTGACAGCTCCAGTTTTTTGCTTTTTGTGGAAGAGAGTTATCTCACTCGAGTATATTATTTAATTGTTATGAGTAATAGTACATTGACCACATGTGGGAACAGTAGTAGTAGCTTTAGTTAATGTTGATCTCAACTTTCCTTTTTTGTTTTTTTCAAATTTCACTTCCACTTTCCGTACTGTCTTACAGACTTGCAGAATATCACGATTTCACTTGGGACTTGTACAAATTGCTATGCATAATATCCACAGTTTTTTTTTATGCAATAGATCTGAAGGTACACTCACAACTGTGTAGTGGCTTCTCGTAATAAATGAGAGTAAAAGTGATAGTGCACTAACTTTACTGATATTTCAGTATTTTGACTCTTTCTGTATTTACTCTGCTCTTTTGATAAGACTTGATAAAGATTTATCTCAGGTGTGCAAATGCAGGTACAAACTTTGAGTTAGGATTGATAGTTAGGTAGGAAGGTAAGGTTTATTTCTCAGGTATGGTTTCGCTTGGAGTTCTGGATGTCGAATGACGAGGAGGAAGAGGCTCGAAGGAGTTTTATACAATCGCGTCCAACTGCCAGACTGCGAAAGTAAATGGCAAATGGGCAAAGCGTAAGGGGTTCTGTGAGAATTGTGGGATACGTTGGGAGATGGATTTTGCGAGTTGTTTGTGTACGGCAACGCAGTGGGAAACGCAGCTCAGAGCATCTCTAAAAAGAGTATATTTGCAAAAAGCTACCAGCGAGATGGATACGCAGCTACCAACTACACATGTAGTATGCATGATGATCAATTCTGTCCCAGTCCCGGGATCTGCTCTTGTTTTTCTTTGAGTCTCAAGACTCTCCAGTCGTAGTTTGGGAGCAGTCAACGTAAAATCAGTCCCATCTTCTCCACTCTGTCAGACAGACTTTACGTCGTACTATATACCTTTACTTTGACATCTACAGATGAGATTCTCCCTATTTTTTTTCACTAAATTTCGCCATTTCAGAGACGAGGGTAGAGCCTTAATATATTACAGGAATCGTATTTAAAATTGTAATTACTAGTACAAATTAACAGCAATAATAATTTAGTTGATATTTTGTCTTTGTCGATTTGGCCGCATCCCATAATATCTTTCACTAATTATACAAACTATAATATCTCCAAACACTTGGGACGTATCCCATGGTCTGTCGTTTTTATTTTTATTCAGTTTTTGGCT
>JAQFZC010005591.1:0-13875 GCA_034695205.1 Dicyrtoma fusca
ACATCCACCTAAAAAGCTAGTTTCTCTGTCTCTAGGGTTTATACGAATAGCTCCTATGAACTAGTAAGTGGTTGAGTTTTTTTCTTCTTCATCTTCATTTCATTATTCATTAGCTACGCGCGTAGTGGTAGGTTTACGTGGTGTGTGTGTGTACGTGGGGCAGTCTGCTGCTTGTCTGCTGTTGTTGTGTCATGTGTCTGGGTCTCTGGTCTCTGTCTCTGATCTCTGGCAGTGAGTACTAATGTGTGCCCATTTAACGTGCATCATTGCCTACACTACTCACTATATGACAAGAGATGCGGGATAAAATATAAAATCCTGTTTTATACACATTTCCAGTGCAGTGGTCATGGTTAAGTACCTACCTACACATTATTATCTCTTCTTCTTCTTTATTCTTCTTGGTCAGTTCTGTAATAAGCGATGGACGGTAGCTTTGAAATCTCCTTCGACCACGTCTGTTGTATGAGTGCATTTACTACTACTGCGACTTAGTATTCAAGTCATGTTTTGAAAAAACTACCTAATTGTTTTAATGTAGAATGTAGATCAATGTCTTTCAGAAAAACAATGTTTTTAAATCTTGAGATTAGCTTTTGTCATAAATATAGCTTTCACGCACAACTTTACAATATTTCCATTACTGTTTCCATCATTATTGTTTCTTCCCCTGTTGCTGTCTATCTGTATGTGTGCATACGTAGGAATTAATTCCTTTATTATTTTGTAAGTCTGACGTAGCACTACTGCATGAAAAGGACTAACATGTATGTAGCATGTGTGCTTAGAATTGTGGCAAAGTAATTTATCAAAATGTGCATTTGAACTTTGAAGTTTGAACGTTTTTCCTTCCGTAGTTTGTGTCTCTATTTTTCAAAAATCATCGCCAGAATGTGTCTTGGGCTTTTCCTGTTGCTTTTTGAACTTGAAGGAACTTGCTTCTGAAAGTTCTTAAATTTTCATGTTTGTTATATCTTCTTGTAGCTGTCTTACGCCCGAAGAGCTGGTCCCACCTGTGCCATCCAAAGCCGGCTTCCCCTCTCAGTTCTTCGTAATGATCAAGGCAGGAGTTAGAAATAAAGTGCCCTACGATAGCTTCAATAATAATAATAATAATATCTCGTCAAAGCCCATGAATGGAGGGAATGGAGTAATTAAGTTGACCAATGGGAGTACAGCGAATGGGATTCATGAGAATGTCATTGTCAAATCGGAGCCCCGGGAGCTGCTGGAGAATGGGACGGAGGATAAATTGAAGGAGCGGTCACCCGGAAGTCCAGAGAAGACATTTTTAAGGGAGAATGGCTCCACGATCAGTCCAAGGACGACGAATGGACACTCCAGTGACACTGAGAGCATCACGTCCCAGTCCAGTGGGGTGAGTAGTGGGGGCAGTTGCACAATTAAGAGTGAGAAAGCCTCCTTGGAGTCGGACAAGGATGCGGACTCCTCCATGAGCAACAAAGACGTGGACAGAAATAAATTTTCACCCCCACTGTCCAGACCAGCCTCGTCCTCCCCTCCGGGACCCCGAGTCGAGTCCACGCTCATCATCACTAAACAGAATAAAGACAATGGTATGAATGGAGTGCATAATGGATTGAATGGGATGACCGGCATGCCGTCCCCACCGCCGCATCATCATAAGAATAACTACGAGAACGGAGAGCGGGAGCGGATGCATCATCACACGCAACAACAACAACAGCAGCAGCAACAACAACAACAACAGCAACACATTCATCATCCCCCAACACACAATCATTTACATGCGAGACTAACCGGGCAAGACTTGTCCTCTCGACCCGTGAACGTCCCTTCCCCACTGGTTCACGTAGAAATCCGGAACTTGGCAGAAAAGCCAGATCCCCTCTCTGTGGTCACTTCAACTAGTCTCTCATTCCACCACCATTCGATGTACCGGATCAATGGTGTCCGTCCTGAAGTCATTTCGGGTGGTGCAGTTACCCCAACGACGGCGGTGAACAACAACAATGGTGGCGGCGGTGGTGGGAACACGCTCAATCACCAGAGTAACAGTAATTCGCCGTCATCTCTCCCAGTGCAATCAAGGAAATCTCCCACTTTGTCCCATCAGAGCAATCGCTCCCCCAACTCCTCCCCCACCAATTCAAACTCATCCGGCTCGATGATGAATGGGTCGCTCCACTCCCCGGGCAACACCATCGTCGCAGGCGGAAGTCTCGGGATGGTCAACTCTTCCACAGGATCCTCAAATCACCACCATCATGTCAATCTGAATCGTACTCCAACTGTGATCATGGGAGAGGCCGGAGGAGTTCGAACCATGCTATGGTCACAACCAGGTCAGACCCTCCCCAACACACACCCCGACCTGGGCATCCCACCCCCCACGGCCACCAACGGACACGGCCACTCAAATGGCTTCGGAGGACTTACGAACGGTCACGGCGGCTCCCCGCCCCACTCCGGTCCCATGTCAAATAATAATAATAATAACAACAACTCCCCACCTCATCAGAAAGGCGCCCTCAGCATGGAGAGACTCTGGGCCAACGAGGCTCTCAATCTGTCGACGAGCCCCAACAGTAACAGTAACTCCTCCGCGAGCACCAACGGACACACTAATCACACTGCCGCCAATAGTAATACACAGGGCATGACGGCACTCAACCAACACATGTCCAACGGTCATGGACCCTCCAACGGTCACCATGGGAATGGGAATGGACACTCCGTGACAAATCCTGACGATGATGACTATGAGCAGCCGATGATTTGCATGATTTGTGAAGATCGGGCCACTGGACTTCATTATGGAATTATTACTTGTGAAGGGTACTTCGTTTACACTTACATCACTTCTTATTTCTTCTGTCTCTTTCATCAAATCTCTTCCACTGTCCAATCTGTCTTCCCATTTTATAATTAATTACATTTAAGTTTACAGATCAAAGCATATAATTAGAATTTATTTTTAATCTGTTGAGTCATTTTTATTGTTGAACATCTCCTCGCGACCTCTTCCGTTTATCTGTTAAACTCATGTCTCTTCACTGTCTATCTCTTTCAACAATTACCTTTTATTACCAATTAATTAATACTTTCACAAGGCATTGCATTAATTGCATACCAACCACCTATGTGTAATTATTACTTTCATATAATTATCAACCGAATCAAATTAATTACAATGTCTTTCTCATTCTAAAATCCCCGAATCTCACAGTTACTAATTGTTATACAGTTGATAGTAAACTTCACCAATCCCACCCATTCCATAGAGTACAGATTAGAACACATTTTGAGCTCCGATGATGGGGATGGGATTACAGATTTCTTCTTTTACATTTTTTATCCATGTCCGAAGAATTCAACGGGATTTTAATAATGATTTTTAAACCGAATAGATGCAAGGGGTTCTTCAAGCGCACCGTACAAAATCGACGTGTGTACACCTGCGTGGCGGATGGTACCTGTGAAATTACCAAAGCGCAGCGAAATCGTTGTCAGTACTGCAGATTTAAGAAATGCATTGAACAAGGAATGGTTTTACAAGGTAATTAAACACGATTTAAAGGCACTATTAACTAAAGTTCAATGGGGCTATCGATGGGATTGCAAGTAGCTTTCCTAATCGTAATGATAATCATTAGAAAAGCTCGATTGAACTTACAAAATATCTAGTGTCATTTTTATTTTTATTACTGCTACTTAGGTAAAGGTATTAAGTAGTTTTATTAGTTAAACTAATCAGTTTTTTGTTTGTTTTAATGTTATTAGCTGTGAGGGAAGACCGAATGCCGGGCGGACGGAATTCTGGTGCTGTTTACAATTTGTACAAAGTTCCCGTAAGTTACTGAATTATTTGCCTGTCATCTATTCTGTCTGTGCCTGTTTTTTCTGTGTCTTAATTGCCTGAATTCTGCTATGAATTGTATTACTGTAATGACCGGGATTTTGTGAACTGCTAGGTGAAGTACCGGAAACATAAGAAAGGGAATCGTGTGGCTGCAAATAAGGCAGAAAAAGCCCCCCCACCCCAACAACAACAACAACAACTACCCCCACCAGTTCACAGTGGAAATATCCTGAAAACGGCATTGACCAGCCCCAATGAAGTGACCCACCTTCGACAGCCCATGCCTTTTGACACAGCTGCCGGAATGATTTCACATTTAGTCCAGTGTGACAACTTCCATGACATTGCAGCATTACAGGTAAAAATATACTCCAGCAAAATTATTTGTTTCAAATTTATTCAACTGTCAACTGTTGACTGTGCTGAAATTTGAAGAGATTACCTATGACCTACCACCCTTTATTACAAAGGGGTATTCTTGATCTTGATTGAATGTTTTTTTATTTAAAGAACTGGGAAGAATTATTGGAAGCACGCGGTGATTTATCCGACAAATTATGCCAAATGGGAGACTCGATAGTGTATCGACTTGTGCAGTGGACCAAGAGGCTACCCTTTTACCAAGAAGTGCCCGTTGATGTTCACACCCGAGTCCTCACCCACAAATGGCATGAACTGTTGGTGCTCACGACCTCCGCCTGGCAAGCAATGCACACCCCAGGCCCTCCCCCCAACGTGTCGGCCGAGGAAGAGACGATGGAGAGTCTCCAAGTCCTTCAACGCTGTCTTCAAGCCATGATGGGCCGCTCTCTGACGATAGAGCAGCTCCGACAGGATGTCGGTCAAATGGTGGAACGACTCACCTTCCTTACCCGTGCTTTTAGACGAATGGGCATCCGCATTGAAGAGTATGTCTGTCTCAAAGTCATTACCATGCTCCAGAGTACAGGTACGGGATCCAAAGTCATAGAAGTCGAAATCAAATTAGAATTAGTTTTAGAATTAATCATTTTTATATGTACATATGTAATTTATTGTTATAATAATCCAAACTTTTTAATCCTCTTCCAGGCACGAGAAGCCCTGAAGTAGGGGTCATACAAGAAAGATATATTAAGTGTCTTCGGACCTATCTGGACGTTACATGTCCCGGGCACCCAAATAGGCTGAGTGATTTACTGAGGACCTTGCCCGAGGTAATTATCAATTTACCTACACATTTTACAAATCCGAAATACCACATTTATATATATATATATATTTTAATCTTAATAAATAAATAATAATATTCTTACAAATAATATTACAGGTCCAAGCAGCTGCTGCGTTACTCCTAGAAAGTAAAATGTTCTACGTTCCTTTTCTACTCAATTCAGCGTTATTACAGAGATAAGATTTTGTCAGTCTTTGAATTTTTAGTTTTAGTTTTTTCTTAACATAATATTATACAATTAAATATATATATATTGTTGCTGTTGTCTTGAATTTTTATTATTTTGTTCAAATCTTCCTTAAATATTCTCTCAATGTCTCGTAGTGGAATACTATAGTCATTTGTAGTTAATGATATAATTACACATATATAAATACAATGCGTAAGTACGAAATCGTAAATTTCTTTTAGTTCTTAGCTCTAGAGTATATTTAGTGTAGTAGTAAATAGTATAAAAAAATTAAATAATTGATTATTGATAATAGTTATATATTCTGCTACTAAAGAGAAAGTCGTTTAATTTTTACAATTTTTTGTAGACTTATACATATAAATATATATTGTTCCAACAATCGTAAACTGTACATTACAATAACAATGTTAATAATAGATTTTTAAGATTTTATTCAATGAAACACAGGACGGTAGATGGTTTATATATAATAATTCTGAGAGAAAAAAAATAATGATACTACGATTATTATAAAATATCCTACCAGTCAACTATTACCCCCGTGAATTGAGTCCTAAAAAATATATATGTATTTAGGTATAGGTTAATATTATAACATTATTGCACTATAAATCATATGTATTACAGTGTAAGTGATCGGTACTAGAATTTAATGGACTTGTGGTTTAACATTTATTTCACATGTAACTATATATACTATACATACCTGTATAAATACAGACTATAATCAAGCTGTAGCATACATAGATTGGTCCGATGAAGTAAAAAAAAGTAGGTAGTAATCAGTACTCGGATTTAAGCATAGCATAGGCCGGAAGATTTCACAGTTCAAGCCTAAATATTAGTATATACATTAAATAATAATAATTATTACTTTAATACTAAGCGGAAGAGTTGGGGTATTTTTTTAAAAATTAAAAAACCAGGAACGTACAATACAATTCTCTTGCTCTATAAAAAAATACAATTTACTATCATAAATGTATCCCAAATTTAAATTAATTGTACAACCGCCGGCTGTAGCAACTGTAGCGTAGTCGATAAAGTACGCATTACATAGAAAAGATATTTCCCAGCTTTATAAAGTATAAGACACGTTGCTGTAATTGAACTGCATGAGCTACTTGATCCTGTCAAACTGTACAATTCTTGAAAGAAAAACTGAATCATACGAGTTAACTATCAACATTCAGGATTCCCCCATCAAAATGTGATGCACTAGAAATGTAGAGGATGAACATCGACTCAAGTTAGCAAAGTAAAACAATGGCTGAGGAAAAGATTGTTAAAATTATTGATCTCTCAAGTGCATGTACAATTTACATTATAATGAACACCTTTTATTTTACAAAAACATACTGCTACTACTGCAATGAAATATCGATTCAGATGGTTTTTTTTTCGTAAATGAGATACATATTAGAGAAAGATGAAACAGACGTAAGTAATTTGTAAAACTATGACGAAAGTTAAATATCTCTTGGACGTTAATTTTGAGTGTCAGCTTTTGGAATGAGAGAGAGAGAAAGAGAGTCGCTGAAATATTAAAATTTGTGCAACTGTCTATACATATTACCGAAGATACATATTCAGACTAGGGTAGACCATAGCGACAGATTTTTGGATGTTTTAAGAAGGTACCACTACCTTAATGGTCCGACGACAAGTGTTAATTTAGCCTACCTACATACCTACCTATATACAAGATAATTATAATGAAACTATATATTTTTTCGTTTTATGAATTTTTGAATTAAGGGTTTGATAATTCATAGATAAAAATACTAGGGTAGGGTATAGATAGGGCAAGAATTAACTTCAGAGAGACCGAGAGAGGACCGACACGATGAGTATTTAAAAAGGAGAAAAATGACATGGCATAATTGTAAACCTTTGTCCAATTTAATTCACTGATACTTGTTAAATGTTATCATTGGATATTATATAAGAATATAATAATATTAATCCTATAATAGGTAATTAAAACTACATATTTACATACTATATGCTACAGAATACTTAATAAATACAAACTGCGTGTAGAAAAGTACCTTATAACATTCTATATTAATATATACTTGAATACGATATATTGAATGCTAATCTAGGTTGTACTGGTAAGGAGTAATAAGTAATAATAATCGTCGTTACTCGTTGTTCAGTCGTTATTCGCATCAAAACAAAAACAAAAAAAATTTAAATCGTTTGTCAAAAAAACTTGTACCCTAGAAGTATTTGTAGCAGAGGTATATTTGATAACCAGAGAGAACATTTTAAAAAATGTATGTATGTACCTAATATGATCATTGGTACTAGAAGAAAAAAAAGTTACACGTTTTTGGAATACCTTTTTATTCAGCCATGAAAAAAAAATCTGTTTACATTTTGCGTGCTGTGTCCAAGTGTCGAACATAAATTTATTACTGCTGTTTAAGCTAAAACGTAAACTATTGTTACACTATATTAAGCTGAGATATATATTACGCAAGATTGCATGGAGAATAAGTTGAACGGGAGATACATATGAGAAATGATCAAGTTGGCAATTTTTGTGTGTCGAAGATGAAGAAGAAGAAGAATCAGAATCAACAGAATGTTGCATCACTGAACACTTACTTGCTATTTTTTATTTTGAAGAAGGACACACACATGGAATTCACATGAAATTGCATCGGATTATGGGGGGTCAAGATGTCAAGAAGAAACACAGGCTGACGAACTTTTTTGAAATCATGTGAATTCGTTTTCAATCCGCCGAGTAGGTCGCAGTCCTTCAGCAAAGTCTCCTGTCAACTGTTAATTGTGTATTTACCAAGAGTACGGATGTGTAGATGACACACAAGTTTTCAATAACAAAAGATTAATTGATGGTGCGATTCGTGGAATGATTTCTATTAAATCATTCAGTGATCTTTCAAAAATTCTATTATTAAGCATAAAAAATTATAAAAAAAAATACAAAAAATACGTACAGTTTACACTTATTTGTTGCTAGAGTTAAATTTTATCTTTATAAAATATCGACACATGAGTAGAACATGCCTAAAATAATACACTATTGTAAGCCGCTGCCGTGTGAATGTAAATAATAATAAAAATGGCATCTATTATTCAATCGAACTCCAGAAAATATATAAATATCTACATCAATTTTATAACCAATCAAAATGCTACAACAAAATTAGCTACTATACATTTAATGCGCACACATGTCTGATCAATGATCAATGATCATCATCTCCTGTGATTTGGAAACTATTAAACTACATGTAAATATAGTATGAGACTAAACAAGTCTCATACTAACTAACAAACAGCAGAAGAGGGCATAAAATAGACATAATAATCGTCATAATGTTATTGTTTCAAGTTTCAAGTTACTGGTGAACAGATAAGATCGAAGTATTGAAGGCGAGAAGGAAAAGAAATATAATAATTAGATGTTGAGCTCGAACCCAATTCAAATATTCTTTTTGTAAATACCGAACCATTTGGAATATTTATGCAATCATACTTTCATGGCTCGTAGAAATATCTACATATTAGACATTTTATAAGGGCAATAAATTATTCTTGTTTTATTTCACCCCAGGCACGAAACAATTATTAACAGATCATTTCGTTTTGAAACCAAAAATAGGTAGGTACTTTCCTTCAATATTCTGTTCAGTAAAGTGAGAGTGAAAGCAAAAGTATTTACTTTCAGTTACACTAAAAAACGTAGACAATAGAGCCATGAAAAATTCTGTACATCCTTCGAACCGACTAGTTTCTTACAATACAATAAAATAATCATTAGACTCAATGTGTAATTGTAATTGTGATTTGTGGTTCAATGCACTTTCCGACGAAATTGGTACGTTTGTAATTGGTGTAATTAATCAGTTCTAGAAATTAAACATCATTCGGCTTCGTAGCCTAATATTATTATTATAAGTAAGCCGCTACCTACTTAAGTATCAGCGAAACTTCGGCTTCGGCATTCTTGAAAAGTGTAAATATTCAGAAATACAGAATAATAAAAACGTTATAGTTGGTAGGAATACATTGCAAGCAAGTAAACAGGTTGCGAAATAATATCGACAATCGCAAACATAAAGGTAAAGAAAATTCAAGCAATTTGTATTGTTAAGAGCTGTTTGGTTCAAGCTATTGATTACCGTTTTTTTCTACATTAACTGTAAAAGGTAACATACTTACAGTATTTGTCGGATAAACAAGGGATACAAATATAATTTAGCAAGTTGGTGTATCAATTACGTAATAATAATATCTACCGTAATATGTACACAAAAGTCAGCTACCCCATCAAAATGTAAAAGTTGAAAAACTAGGCAAAGAACGAAACTTCCCGGATCCAATCTTAAAACATAAGATACAACATACCTAGTTAAAGATGTACACAATTGACAGTTTTTTTTTACTATAATTACTTTAAACTTATTACTTATGAAAAAGTATGTGTGCATTATGTTGTATTCTTATTGCCTTTCTCGTTTTAATGATAAAATATAGATTAATAATAATAATAATAATATACGGAAAATCAAAAGAGTGCACGTCATGTTGTAGACATTTTCCTAATTCAAGATTCCTTAAATAAATCTTCTTACTAGTTAGTAATTTTACTTGACATTGAGAGTAATACGACAAAAAATATGTACGTTAAAGTTGTGCTTTTATTCTATATACATTGCTCGAGTTCGAGTTGTTGAAGGTGTGAATCGTTAATAATATTACTATATATATATATAGTGTGTGACAGTGACAGCAATATACGTTTATAATCAATGTTTTTTCGAGTTGTTAAATTTTATATTAATTATTACAATAATAATTCAAACCTAGAGATAGGTTTTCGTAAAAAGTTTGCAAGTCTGAAAGAATGGATTTAACGGGAAGCGTTCAAGATTAAGTTTTTTGGAACTTTATATAAAATACACATATATTCATCGAGAGAATGTCAGCTTCACGGAAGTGATACGATAGGTACCTAAAAAAAACTAAAGAATTTGTTGCAAATATGTAACCCTAAATATTGATGTAACATTACTATGTATATTATGGTATATACACAAGTACTAATATTAGTCATTAGTTCTATACATACGATTTATAGCTATTATTATTGTAAAACTTGTAATAAAATCAGTAACTGTTTTTGGATTTTGGGGTTGTGTATCAAACTTATTTTAATTGCTTACTAATAGGTCATAGGTAAGGACACCCCAAAGCACACAAAGCATCAAAAAGCATAATTATCAATTTTACCCTGGTGTCCAGGTTTACAAGCTTTTGGCAGTAATGTAGAATCGAAATATCGAAAAATCAAAATTTCAAAAAGTAGCTCAAAAAGCATAAAAAGCATATTGAAAATATACAAAGCATAATCGAGCATAATAAAAATTTATAGAGCAATATTGAGCATAATGAGCTTTTAAGAGCATAATCAGGGAAAAGACCTGAAATACACAAATTTTAGAAAAAATAGGTGATAGATAAGTCGAATGAATTTTTATTTTTCATATTTTGTAACCACCCCTACCTCCTTATGTGGGACTAAATACGTTAGGGCATTGCCAAAAACAGCATATTATTAAAATCTGTTCGTTTTATAAGTAGTCATTGTTGATTTTTACCTACCAGTAGTCAATTTTTAACAGAAAACTAAATGCATAATTATTTAGCCAAAGAGCATAATCGAGCATAATTCAGCAACCGAAAAAGCATAATCTGAAGCGCTCATTAAGCATAATTGTGGTGTCCTTACAATTAGTCATAGGTAATTTGTAATTAGTATTTTGGAAATCATCTTACGTCGGCGAAACCACTTATTACAAATTAATAATACAAAAATAAATAATTTGATATCCAATACGGTATGATAAATATGTTTTAATGTTCCCTGAAGCGTTTTAATTTTTCAATTTCGATGTTTTGCACTTTAATTAGGTTGGTACAAAATAAGGCAATTGCACTAATTGCACCTCCCTGATTACCCCGTGCAAAAAAAAACACTACTTTTAACTCTATGAGCTAAAACTATGGGGCTGTGTTTACAGGCGGGAAATTCAATTCAACGTCGTTTTGCGATTTGGTTTTTGTTTTTTGTTTCAAGTTTCAAGAGTTCTAAACTTTCAAGTTGCGGAGTTCTTGTGGTCGTGATTTACAGAATTTTAATTTTAGCATTCCTCGTTATAACTTTTTACATTTAATAACATTTATACTACTGTACTTATGTATTATTATTTTTAAGTTTTTTTTAGTTTACAACTGAAAGTGACAATTTTTCCCATTAGTTTTTTAAAAAAGATAAATAATGGGTAGTGTTGAAACGTGGGTTAACGACAGATTGCACGATGTTCTGGGGTTGAGCGATCGAACGCTCGTGCATTACATGATCTCGCTGGCTCAGAAAAGTACCTCAGAAGAAAATTTAATCGAGAAGCTTCAAGATAAAGGTGCCATAGATGTTAATGATAGTGTAATTGCATTTGCTAGAGAATTATATACGAAGGTAAGTAAACTGATTTTCAAAATAGACAGTCCGTTAACAAAACGATATTTTAACGTGAATGTAATCCACCGTCGTACTTCTGCACTGTTGACAGTTTTTGACAGTTGTGGCGTGTGCAAAAATGTCAGATTTTATAAGGTCAAACGTCTTCTTACCATAGCGTCAAGCGTGGTAGGAAAGCCCCTAGTCGCAATCGCAAACGAGTCGCTAAAAGTGACCAGGGTCTTGCGTTTGTTAAAATATTTGTTATTTGTTTTATACTAATGAATGTTTCCCTACTAAACATCTTGCATTTTGCAGGTGCCTCATTCTGCTCCGAAGGTGAATCCTACGCGAGGAGTCGAGAAAGCTGCAATCGAGCAGCAGAAAAAGAATCAAAGTTATCGTCTCCTTCTGTCTGATGATGAAGACGAAAATCCTTCAGCTTCTGGAGTTTCATTCAATGCAGCCACAAAGAATGAAGGGGACAGTAGGCAGCCGAAGCAGATACGGTACTATTGCTACTACGTTTCTTTGCCCTAAATATTCGGCGTGTGTTGTGGGCTTCATTTAAAATGAGTGGTATTAATTATTTACTGTAATGCTGTTTGTTGACTATTGACACTAGAAAGCGGGCTGCGAGAGACGCATCTGATTCCGACGAAGATACTACCGTTGTTCGCCGAAGAAAGGACGATTCTAAGCAAGTTGCGTTTAGAAATGATCCACAGTCGGACGAAGATGAGTTCGAAAAATTGGAGCGAGAGCGTCAGGAAGATATCAAGAACAGAGATGAGTTTGCTAAACGTCTTAAAGAAACTGATGCTTCCAAAACAAGGAACATCGTCTCAAAATCAGGTATTACATTTTTCTTTATTTCACAGCAGTTTATATTGTATGGATCTTTGAAAGTATCCAGCCTTTTAATTTTTTGACACTATTTGGAAAATACTAGACAAAAAAGCGCTGCAAGAAGCTGCTGCACGGCTGCATATGGAAGTCGAAGAAAGAGAAAGGATGCTTCCTACGTTGAGGGTAAAATCCAGGAGAAACTATTTAATGAAGCGAAAGGAAGACAAACTAGCAGAGTTAGCAGATGATATACGGGATGATGAATATTTGTATGAAGAAGATGAGTAAGTTACCATTACTGCCTTTGAATTTGATTTAGCAATACGTTTTATACAACAAAGTTGAATATGTGGATTAATGACATTTTCATGTTATTCTTAAGACTGACAGAACGAGAAAAGAAGGACAGAGAGTATAAGAAGAAAATTTTGGAGTTAGCACGAGCGCACGATCGTGCCAGAGATTTGGAAAAAGTACAAAGATATCAAATGCCTGAAGAGCGTAAAGGAAAGGGAGCAGATTTTCACTATGAAGAAACAGATGAAAAGGAAAAACTGCCTAATTCTGAGCAACGAAAGTGGGAGGAAGAACAAATGTCTTTTGCTCAGTTTCGTTTTGGGGCCAAGGATGCTGCAAAAAAGAAGAAAACTAAGGAATACGAAATTATTCTTGATGACGAAATTGAATTTGTCCAGGCCTTAGCTTTACCAGGAAATCAAAAGGAAAAGGTAAGGTTTGAATACTTTACCGGCCCTTATTTTTGAAGGTGAAAATCATTATTTATAAAAGTTGTAGTTGTGCACAGAAGGAAGAACGATAAATACTCTAGGTAATAATGGTAAAGTATCTCGGTAGCGAATGCCGCATTTCTTGAATTAGAAGTACTGTCTTACTTTTTATGTCAGATATCTTAAGCCATGTAATCGATGACATTTCCCCTTTTATATATTGATGTTCTTGTGAACGAAAATTATTGAATAATTATTATCAGTTTATTATTCGGGTGTACAAATTCGATTTATGTACTGTCATGTTTTTTTATTTAGGAGGAAAAAGAAAAGCTGACTGAAAGTCAAAAAAAGAAAATGACAATCGAAGAGACTAAGAAGTCACTTCCTATCTACCCTTTCCGGAAAGATTTAATTAAAGCTGTGCGAGATCATCAGGTAAAGTTGCCTTAAAACCAAAGAAGGAGGCTTACAATGAGACATGTTTGGTGTCTTCAGTTAAAATAATTTTGTCTTCTCGTACGTTTTCAGGTATTGATCATTGAGGGT
>JAQFZC010005592.1:0-13873 GCA_034695205.1 Dicyrtoma fusca
TATCTTATTTTGTAATGCTTGCATTTCAGTATTACTTTGTATACCATACACAAGCGAGCAAAAATCTACTATAGATAATACATAAGCATTGATGTGTATGCAATTTTACTATTTCCTTAAACTCTGGGATGGGCTGAGTTGACGTACTTGGACGTAATTTATTTACGTGATTTTTAAATGGGTTTTCATAGTAACTAAGCTCTTTGCAATACTGTTTCAGTTATTACTGCTTTTCTTCCTAACTGATGACTAACTATTTACACTCATTCGTGCATTTCCGAGTTACACAGGAAAACCTACTAGTAGAGGCGTCAACACAATTTTAAATTAGGCAGAGATTACACGATCATGTTTACATTTACTATTTCCTCATTCCTACTTGATCAGTATATAACTACCTTGTTAAAAGTGTTAAACAAATCCACCTCAATTTAATTGCTTGCAATTATTCTCAATATAATTCCAATGAACTCGCAAATACGTTTAATTGATTATATCTGGGATTAAAAAACAAAGCTCTTCAGCCATATAAAACGCGTGTAGGAATTGCAAATGGCCAGAAGCAGAATACCATTCCCGTTTTTTGCGTTTACAAAACTACAATCACAGACCGAAATACTACTTTTTTCCAAAGCTTACTAAAACCCTTCAACTGTCATTTAACACCTGTACAATTGTAATTCAAAATAAAAAAAACAATGAAGACGTTTATTCTTTTTTGTGGACTGGCCATGACGCTCTTTGTGTCCGGGACCCTTTCTGCTGAACCTAAGGCGTCTAACGCTGAAGACATCCCTGCTTCTGATGTTTCTGCGGAAGCCAGTAGTAGTATTGTTCCAAATGGTAAAAATTAATTTGAAAAAATCTAAATAATATATTTTTATTTCGCGCATTTTCTGTGACTGCAAACTGCACTCTAGTACAGGGAGCGTGCAGGCCTACTCGCATTGCTCTAATTGCCTACAAAGCATTCAATAATAGGTATATGCGGTAAAGGAAAAGATACCAATTCACAGAAATGATGGTGTTTTTTTAAAAATCGTTTTTAACGTTTAATTTGTTTTAAATAGGGTGCTACTGGACGGGTTGTATTGCTTCCTTTACGGGGCCATCCTGCAAACAAAATTATTGGAGAAAGCAAAGAGGCTTCTGCGGGTTTCATTCTAATCTGGGCTACTACAAGGCCCTCTGCTGTCCATACTGAAAGGAGCAATACGCAGACCAATTTAATGCTAATATGTATTTGTCTTGTTTAATAATTTGATTACGAGGCGTGCCTTCATTTGTATTAATTTTGTGAAATAAGTTTCAAATAGATTTTATTTTACAATCTTTAAAATTATACAATAGTAATAACAGTAAGATTAACAATAATAATGATGATGGCTACCCAGCACTGCGTAAGTAATAATGCAATAAAAGTCAGGAAAAATGTACTGTATTTACCTTATTCGGAACTTGAAATGCATGACAATTAGAGCGGTTTACACCTACTTTTATACCACAAATTATTTTTTGAAAAATAATTCAAAACTAGAAATTAAATTTTCTGGTTAGTCAAAAGCCAAAATTGCCATCTTAAAAAATCTTAAGAACTAGAAACTATATAACTTTTCTAAATTGTCAAAACTGAAAATTGCCATTTTCAAACAATAAAAAAAACTAGAAATTATATAACTTGTCCAAATAGTCAAAACTAAAATTTCTCATTTGAGGAAAGTATCAAAATTAGAAGCTCATACTATCTAGGAGGTCTCAACTTGAAACTAACATTAACAAAAAAAACTAGGAATTAACCTTTTTAAATACAATCAAAACTACAAATCATTTTTCAAAAGATGTAAATCTAGATACATCACCGATTCAAAAATGTTGACTAAATCAAAATCCAGTTTTTCAACTTACTCTCTTTCCAGTGTACCTTACACTATTTCAAAATATTTTCTAGTATGATTCAAACCGAAATTGGAGGATAAAATAGGCGTAGAAACAATGAATGCAAATGGCCAGTTCAACGCCCACAATGCGCAATGCTGCAAAATCCGTTTACGGGCGTCAGAAATATTTTCCTCAACTCCTTCGTTGCATACAGAGTTAACATTATACGAAATGCATAGAGCGTCAAGGCATTCAGGTCTCCCATCATAACCAGCATCATGGGTCCAGTAAATAAAAACGTTTCAGATTTTCTTGTTTGCCCAAGTTCTTGGAGAGATGGGAACTCCTATCTAAATATAAAATGAAGCAAAAACAATCAATTTAAAAAAAAGTGACTTTGGAATTTATTCAAAGTAAAAACGTAGTAATGTTTCATATTTTAATCCGTTTTTGGGATCTGTACTCCTTTGGGAACTTCCGCTACACTCCGCGGAACACGTTTTTCGTTCCAACGACGATGTGACTGTTTTGTCATTTAATACTTGTTCAACTTTACAACAAAAGATACCTAAAACAATGAACAAGTTTATTCTTTTCTGTAGACTTATTACTAGTTTGATAATTTGAATTGTAAGGCTTCATTTGTAGTAATTTTGTAAAATGGGTTTCAAGTAGGTTTTATTTTACAATCTTTGAAATTATACAATAGCAATAACAGTAATATTAACAATAATATATATGGCAAAGATATTGAGACGAGATTTCAATCAGTTAGTAACAATTAGTCAAACACAAACACACTATACAAACTACGTTAGTATAAATTTTCTGTTCTAAATCCTGGATAAAGTTTCTAATTCCCTATCAAAAAATTCTCCTAATTTCTTTACCGTGACTCGCCTCGGCAGCAGCTCTTTGTTGACAAACAACGAGACTGATATGTTTCCTTAGTAGGTAATGCTGGCAATAAAAAAGGCTGTATATTGTATGTAGTGATGCAAAAAAAAACAAATTTTAAATTAATAAAGATTATGAATAAATTAAGTTGCATATAAATGGCTGCCGTTTGTTATTATTTACCTGCATTCTTCCAGAGTTTGGGGAAATACCCCCGCATGCTCTCTATCTCATACAGTTTCAAAGAATGTGAATCTGTTTTGGTGTCCCGTATAAAATCTTGCGGAGTTGGGTCATTACAGCATCACAAGTATTTTTCGATCGACTGACGATGAGTGAATAAATTTTTAAAAGACTGGTTTTTATGCAGTTTTATTGGAGAATTCAGTCGTATAAATCGTTTTGCTGTAAAAAGTAAAACTATGTGAAAAACGCCGACATTAGAATATATATAATCGAATAACGTATTCCGGAGATGTTCGTACATTAAGTGTCTACCCCAACAACAAAAAGGAAGCTAACCAACATCAAAAATGTTTACCATGTACCAGATACTAGACTACTTTATTTCTGAAAACCTCAGATGAGACTGCGATGGCTTAAAACGAATGCAATTTTAAAATGCCCGTGCATTGTAGATTCACACCGAAAATTCAAATTTTTAAACTTTAACCTCCTCTATTTTACGCCTATACACAAGCGTTTGAAATCAAACGAATCCTTCTGGGTATACTACGTTAGTTTAATCTGCTAACCAAATTTTACTAAAATCGGAGAACAAACTTATTTTAGTTATTTGTTATTATACATTAGTGTTTTTTCTAATTTATAAACAGCCCCTTTGACCCTCATAATTTGAGTGATTTTCATTTACGTTTATTTCTGAAAGGGGCAAGCTAAATGTTTTTTTTCAAATGATAGTATTAACCGTTCTATATGTGAACGGTCGATAATTGTGGTCACTTGCTGTCGTTTCTAAACCTTCAGCTACAAAAATTTAAGTTTTAGTGCCAATTAAAGGCTATTTACTCCTCTTTTCGTCATATAATTTAGGAGTTCCTGCTTAAAAAACTGAAAACGTAAAACTTGGAAAAGTCAAAAATTCAGTTTTAACTTTTTTTTGAAATTCAATACGGCTAAATTCAATTTCCATTGTTTTGGTTTAACTCGTCGAGTCTTTTTTTTCGCTGAAGGTATTCAAGTTTTTTTTGTTTGAAGCTTAACCACGTTTATTGTAACAAGAGTGGAATCAAAACGTGCACAAAACGTATATAAAGTGCAAAATAATATTTAGGAGCACCTTCAACCCTGATTTGAAGCGAAATCTTTTCGTTTTCGGCGTGTTCACATTTTAGGTCCCATTTGCGTTTCGTGATTTCTATGACTACTTTCATTTACCACTATTTAATTTACACAGTTTTAGACAACAGCTGCTAATAATTTTTGTGAACAATAAGACATCTCTGGCAAGCATTTGGTACATATCACGTAGCTGAAGTGTTTTGCATGGTACAACGATAGCGAGTGCTGAAGTTCGACAAAAATCAAAGTGACCACATTTAGGTCGGTTGCTTCTACTAAATTGTATTATCTATGCAAACATAGTTTCTTCTCAGCTGATTGCTGCTGGGGTGAATAGATTCTCTTATCTAACTGTGGAAACATATGTATAGCAAAAACAACCATTTTAAAAAAAACTATGGAGTAAAAAATCATATACACAGGCAAATAATAACCACGCCATTTAATAGACTAGTATTCTCGTTGGAACATTTAAGGGTACTTTCACCTTTAATTCTTTGCCAACACCGTATTCGTCATTGGTTTGTGGCAAGCATTCATAGTAAATGTATATATGCAATTTTAAAATTACCGCAAAACCAGTGATGAGCTGAGTTGACGTGGACGTCATTTATTGACTTGATTTATAAACGCATTTTTATAATAACAAAGGTGTTTCTAATACTGCATCAGTTGTAACTGCTTTTCTTGCTAAACGATGAATAAGTGTTGACAGCCATTCGTTTATTTCCGGGTTACACAGGAAAAATGACTACAAGGGGCGTTAACACAACTTTGAATTAGGCAGAGATCATTTTTATATTGACTACTTCCTCTTTCCTACTTGATCAGTACCTGCCTTATCAAACCTGTTAAACAAATCCACCTTAATTTAATTGCTTGCAATTATCCTCAATATAATTCCATGGAACTCGCGAATACGTTTTACTGATTAAATCCTGGATTAAAAAACAAAGCTCGTGAGCCATATAAAAGGTGTGTGGGAATTGCAATTGACCAGAAGAAAAATATTATTCCGTGTTTAGCGTTTACTAAGCTACAATCACAGAGCAAAATACTACTTTTTTTCAAGCTTACTAAAATTCTTTAACCGTCATTTAACACCTGTTCAATTTTAGAACAAAAAATAAAGAAAACAATGAACAAATTTATTCTTTTCTGTGGACTTGCGATGGCACTTTTTGTGGCCGGGACCCTTTCTACTGATCCTGAGCCGTCCAACGCTGAAATTGACACCATCTCCGCCTCTGATGTTTCTGCGGAGGACAGTAGTATTGCTCCAAGGGGTAAGCTTGAATCTAAACATTTTGTTAAAAATATATTTTAATTTACTGCATTTTTTTTGTCTGCAAACTGTCCTGTAGTACAGGTAGAGTACAGAGCTACCCGCATTGCCAACAAAATATTCAACAATAAATTGTGACAAAGCAAAATATCACAAAAAACATACCAATCAAACTTAATGCTGGTAACGTTTTTAAAACATTTTTGTACTACTTATTTTTTTAAATAGGGTGCTACTGGACGGCGTGTGGTACTTTCTTGAGATGGCCATCCTGCGCAGCAAATTATTTGAAAAAGGCAAGCATCTTATGCGGGTTTCATCCTAGTCAGAGATTCTACAAGTCACTCTGCTGTCGACGATAAAATAAGCCATAAACTGTCCAACAGAATGCTATTGCTTGTCTGGTTTGACAAATTACTAGATGAATAATTTGATTGTAAGTCGAACCTTCATTTGTAATAATTTTGTGAATTGGATTTCAAGTAGATTTTATTTTACACTCGTTGTAAAAAAATCATTGTAAATCAATAACAGTAAGTTTAACAATAATAATTATGGCGACGCTAATGAGATTACAATCAGCAAAGTTACATTCAATCAAACACAAACACTTAATTTAGTGATACCGTCTACGTTATGTAGTATATATTTTGTAGCGAAAATCTAGGATAAATTCTTTAATTCCGTATCACAAATGATCCCTATACGTGCCTTCACGGCAGATCTAAGACCAAAAAAATGGCCTGTTTACCTGGTCGATCAAGGGCTTGTTGCTTACGTTGGAAATAAAAGGTTTTTCTAACATTTTATGGTTGTATGTTACATTTACCTTAGTTTCAAGTAATGATGAACGTACTGTATAATAATACCACAATAAAATAAATAAACGTTTGTAACCAAAACCAGATGAAGTGTAGAATATATAGCTTTATTTCTCAATAATTTCGCAACTTTCCTACACACTACAGAGAGTGTGTAGCCGAATTTTGTTCATACTTTATATTTAAAAATTATGTGGTCTTTGTTTGATAGCTTGGCAGATAGCTCTAATCAGATCCAAGAAAGCGTGCCCAGTCTCTATGGCGTTTTAATCGGCATCGGTAGAACTATTAGTTTTCAATTACAGTCATCACAGCACTTAAAGGAAAACTATTACCAATAATAAAAACGTTTTAAAAAATTTAATACTGCTTTGTAAAAAAAATTGTATGAGCGACAGTGACTTCAATAAGATTGGGTTAGCATTTTAAAGAGCGTCGTTGAATGAGCGGAAGAACAGAACAGGTCGGTAAGCTGCTTGAATATGTCTCACAATTTCTGTATACTCACGAATAAAGCCCACAATACAAATGGCAATGTAACCGTGAAGGACCACGAATAGAAACCAACACTAAAGTTACGAAAATTGTACGATTTTAACTTATTCACAACTGACAATGCATGGCAAAAACGGTTTTCAAACGTTTTATTGCACAAATTAACTTTTTCAAAATAATTTAAAACTAGAAATCGACCAGTATAGTTGGTCAACACCAAACATTGCCATCTTATACATCTTAAGAGCTGGAAATTAACTTTTACAATTGTTCAAAACTAAAAATTACACCGTTTTAAAAAACAGGACCATTTTTAAAAAATTTAAAAATTAGAAACTAACATTTTAGGTTTGCCAAAATCAAAAACTGTGGTTTTAAAAGACGTTAAAAACTAGAACTCGTCCAAATAGTCAAAACTAAAAATTGTCATTTTCAGGAAATTTCAAAATTACAATTTAACATTATCAAAGCGGTCAAAACCAGAAATTGAAATGAACTAAGCTAAAGATTTCTCGAAGTAATGAGCTTTCGAAATGAAGTTATGAGTGCCATTATTTTTTAATTTTGTAAGTTTTGATTTATTTGAAAAACTTTATGCTCTTTCTAAAGCCCAAGATTTTTGAAAAATGCATGCGTTCAGTTAATAACCACGCCATATAATAGACTAGTATTTTCGTTAGTATATTTGTTGGTACTTTGAAGTTTAATTCTGTACTAAAACAGCGCCGGCAATTCCTTTGTGGCAAGTATTTATAGTAAATGCATGCAATTTTGTTATTCCCCAAAATTCTGTGATGAGCTGAGTTGACGCGGATGTAATTTATTTACTTGATTTTTAAGTGTGTTTTATATTGACCAAGCTCTTTGTAATACTGTATCAGTTGTAACAGCTTTTCTGGCTAATCGATGAATAAATATCTAACGTCATACGTGTATTTCCTGGGTGCACAGGAGAAATAACTACGAGAGGCGTCAACACAACTTTTAATCTGGCAAAATTCACACGATCGTATTTATATTAACACATTCATGCTTCCTACTTGATCAGTAACTACCTTATGAAAAGTGGGAAATAAATCCACCTCAATTTAATTGCTTGCACTTATCCTCAATATAATTCCATGGAACTCGCAAATACGTTTAATTAATTACATCTGGGATTAAAAAACAAAGCTCTTTAGCCAAATAAAAGGCGTGTGGGACTTGCAATTGACCACAAGAAGAATACCATTCTGAGTTTTGTGATCACAGACCAAAACAATACTTTTTTTCAAAGCTTTCTCAAATCCTTTAACTGTCCAATAATATCTGTACAATTTTACTTCGAAAGATATAGAAAATAATGAACAAGCTTATTCTTTTCTGTGGACTTGCGATGGCACTGTTTGTGTCCGGGACCCTTTCTACTGACCCTAAGTCGTCCAACGCTGAAATTGACACCATCTCTGCCTCTGCTGTTTCTGCGGAACAAAGTGGTTTTGATGCACAGGGTAAAAATCGATTTGCAAAAAATTTAAATAATACAGTTTAATTTCCTGCGTATTCTGTGTCTGCAAACTGTACTGTAGTACAGGTAGCGCACACACTTACTCACATTGCCTACAAAGCATTTAATAATAAATTGCGGCAAAGAAATATACATATCATAAAAAACATACCAATTTAAATACATGGTGGTAAAGTTTTTAAAACATTTTTGTACTATTTATTTTTTCTAAATAGGGTGTTACTGGACAAATTGTAATACTGTGAAATGCAAAAACAATTATTATAGAAAGAAAAGCGTGAACTGCAATCGTATTCCTCTGCGCTCCTACCAAGCACTCTGCTGTCCAAAATAAAATAAGAAATATACCGTCCAACCTAATGTTAATATTTATCGGGTTTGACAAACAACTAGGTTGCCAATTTGAATTGTAAGGCGAGCCTTCCTTTGTATTAATTTTGTGAAATGTGTTTCAAGTAGATTCTATTCTGTATTCTTTGAAATTATAGAATAGCAATAACTGTACGATTAACTATACTATAGTAATTATGGCGAAGATAATGAGATTGCAATCGGTTCAGTAACAATTATTCAAACACAACCACACTATGCAGACTACGTTAGTAAGTATTTTTTGGTCTAAATCCTTGATAAATTCTCTAGTTCTCTATCAATAAATTCCCACAATTTCTTAACCACGGCTCGCTTCGGCATGAGCCTCTTGTCCACACACAATGAGAAAGTAATCCTTGTGTCATAGGTAAAGCTAGCAATCCCAACAGCTGTAAAATAAAGATATGCACAAAACAAATTTTGATTTAATAAAAATTATGCCTACATTAACATAAAATGTCGATTTTTGTAATTATCTACCTGCATTCCCCAGTCTAGGCAAATACCGCCGGAAACTCTTCATCTCACACGACCTAAAGAATTTGAATCTATTTTTGGTTCCGTAGCATAAACTCTGGCGGGGAAGGAGCATTACAGCATCACAATGATTTTTCGATTTTCTGCGCATATACCTACTAACTTTACTAAGAAATTCATAGTCGTCAGTTCTTCAAGGTTTTTCAAAATACATTCATAATAAAGCATCCTTCAATTATTATTTTGGCTTATTATGGTGACTTACCTAAGATTTAGTTACAATCTTCAAGAGCGTCTTCGAATGAGCGGAAGAAGGCGAAAGGTCGGCAGACACTGCTGCTCAAATTAAATATGCATCACAATCGCAGTAGACTAACGAATGTAGCCCAAGATTCAAATTACAATGTAGACGTGGAGTATCAGAAATAAAAACCAGCCATGAAGTACGGAAAATTTTGCCAAATTGTTTTTCAAACGATACTATGCAAATATGATTTGGTGACAGCTAAATGCTGCTGAATCTTGATGATGTCAATTTGAAATTTTTAATGAAGAACAAACGGAAGCAAAGTACAGACAAATGTACTGTTTTTACCTTCTTCGGAACTGCGAATGAATGGCAATTAGAGTGGCTTACAAATGTTTTTATCCCACAAATTAACTGTTTCTAAATAATTTGCAACTAAAATAAACGTTTCTGGTTGATGAACTCCAAAACTTGCCATATGAAAAATTTAAAGAACCAGCAATTCGAGCAATTCTGTTTGATCAAAAATAAAAATTGCCATTTAAAAAAAATTAAAATCTAGAAATTAACCTTTCAGAATGGCCAAAATTTAAAGCGGTTTAAAAAAGTTTAAAAACTATAAATAAACTTGTCCAAATAGTCAAAGTTTATCAAGTAATTTCCCCAATTTCTTCGTTGTGGCTTGCTTGCTTTGGCTTGAGCCCCTTGTCCACACACAGCGAGAAAGTAATCTTTCTGTTATGTAGGTAATGCAACCCCAGCAGTTGTATAATATAGAGATGCACAAAACAGATTTTAAATCAGTAAGAATTATGCCTCAATTAAATTTCACATAAAATGTCGATTTGTTTAATTATGTAGCTGTATGTAGTTCCCTGAGTCGTTTTTCTCAGGTACAAGAGAGTGGGCCCAGTCTCTATGGCTTTCTAATCGGCATCAGTGGATTTATCATTTTTCAATTACAATCATCCTCATCACTTAACAGCAACAGCACTTGAAGGAAAATTATAATAAATAAAAACGTTATTAACAAAATGTACTTAATACTGTTTTTACAAATATTTGCATGACCGACAGTGACTTACGTAAGATTGAATTGCAATCTTTAAGAGCGTCTTTGAATGAGCGGAAGAGAAGAACAGGTCAGAAGCTGCTTGAATGTGCCTCACAATCCCTGTAGACTCATGAGTGAAGCTTAAAACACAAATTGCAATGTTGCGGTGGAGTATCCGGAATAGAAACCAATGCTAAAGTTAAGAAACATGTTGTATTTTTAACTTATTTGGAACTTGAAATGTATAGCAATTAGAGAGGTTTACACATATTACTGTTTTTCACAAATTAACGTTTTAAAAATCTTTCAAAACACGAAATTAAATTTTTTGGTTGGTCAAAACCGAAAATTGATCCGATCTTAAAACCGATATTAAAAAATCTTAGAAACTAGAATTTAACTTTTGTAAATAGTCAAAACTATAAATTACCATTTTCAAAAAAATTTTTAAATCAGAAATTAACATTTCAGAATGACCAAAACTAAAAACTGTGGTTTTGAAAGACTTTAAAAACTAAAAATTCACTTGTCCACATTGTCAAAACTAATAATTATTGTCATTTTCGGAAAATTTCAATATTAGAAATTAACACTATCCAAAAAGTGGTCAAAACTTGAAATAAATATTTTAAAAAGTCAAAAATAGAAATTAAAATTTTTCAATACAGTCAAAACTACAAATCACTTTTAAAAAGATGCAAATCTAGATACACTACCCGTTCAGAAAGGTAAATTAAATCAAAATCAATTTTCCATGGCGTTTATTAGGCTAGTTTCTTCGTTGTTAAATTTGTTGGTTCTTTCAAGTTTAATTCTGTACGAAAACCTCAGCGGCCATTCCGTTGTGGCACGCATTCATAGTAAATGTATGCAATTTTATTATTTCCCCCAAATCTGTGATGATCTGAGGTGACGTGGACGTTATTTATTTACTTAATTTTTAAATGTGCTTTTATAACGACGAAGCTCTTTGTAATATTGTATCAGTTAGTACCAGCTTTTCTTGCTAAACGATGAATAAATATTTACGGTCATTTGTTTATTTCCTGAGTGCAAATGAAATGACTAATAGGAGGCGTAAACACAACTTTAAACTAGGCAGAGGTTACACAATCATGTTTATATTTATTAATTCCTCATTCCTACTTGGTCAGTAACTACCTTATCAAAAGTGTTAAACAAATCCACCTCAATTTAATTCCTTCCAATTATCCTCTTCATAATCATACGGAACTAGCAAATACTTTGAACAAATTAAATCTTGGATTAAAAACAAAGCTCGTGAGCCGTATAAAAGGCGTGTTGGAATTGTAAATGACCAGAGCAAGAATACCATTCTGAGTTTTGCGTTAACAAAACTGCAATAACAGATCAAAATACTTATTTTTTCAAAGCTTACTAAAATCCTTGAACTGTCATTTAATAATTTACTGTACAATTCACGTCAAAGGATAAAGAAAAAAAATGAACAAGTATATTCTTTTCTGTGGACTTGTGATGGCACTCTTTGTGTCCGAAATTCTTTCTACTGATACTGAGCCATCTAACGCTGAAGACATCATCTCTGCCTCTGATGTTTCTGCGGAAGACAGTAGTATTGCTGCAGGGGGTAAGCAATAATTTAAACATTTTGTAAAACCTATATTTTAATTTACTGCAGTTTTTGTGTCTGCAGGCTGTACTGTAACACAAGTAGAGTGCAGAGCTACTCGCATTGCTGACAAAATATTCAATACCAAATTGTGGCAAAGAAAATTTCACAAAAAGCAAACCAAATCAACCAAATGGGGATATATGTTTTAACATCATTTTTGTACTATTTATTGTTTTAAATAGGGTGCTACTGGACGACGACGTGTAGTACTTTATTTTGGGGACCATCCTGCCTAAAAAACTATTCGAAAAAGGGAAGCACCTTTTGCGGGTTTCTTTTGAATCGGAGATTCTACAAGGCACTTTGCTGTCGAAATTAGAATAAACCATAAACTGTCTAACGTAATACTATTGCTTGTCTGGTTGATAAATTACTTCTTTGGCAATGTGAATTATAAGCCGAGCCTTCATTTGTATTACTTTTGTGAAATGGGTTTCAAGTAGATTGTATTTTACAATCTTTGAAATTATACAATAGCAATAACTGTAAGATTAACAATAATACTTATTGCAAAGATTATGAGATTACAATCAGTTCAGCAACAATTAGCCAAACACAAACACACTATATAGTGATACCGTCTACTTTAGTGTATATTTTGGGGTCAAAATCTTGAATAAATTCTTTTCCGTATTAATCCGTGTCAATAAATTCTCCCAATTTCTTCACCGTGACTGGCTTCGGCAGTAGCTCCATGTCCACAGACAGCAAAGCAGTAATGTTTCCGTCGTAGGTAATGCTGGCAATCCAAATACCTGTATAGTTAAGGTAGTGATGCAAAAAATACAGATTTTAAATCCATAAAGATTATAAATAAATTAAGTTGCACATAAGTGGCTGACGTTTGTTATTATTTACATGTATTCTTCCACAGTTTCGATAGAGCTTCGTTCGGTCCGGTACGGTACGGGAAATAGCCTTTCCCGTACCGTACCGGACCGTACCGATTTTCCCGGGAAATTCCCGGTAAAAAGTCAAAATAATTTTTACGCATGCAATTTATAGTATTTATAGTTAAGTTATAAAATCCTCAGCACTAGTATTTTTAAGGTATAAAATTAATGCTTTTAATAGTTCCAATTCATGTTAAAATTAATGCAAATACTTCTAATATTTTGTAAATCTGATATTCCATGGCATGGCAATGTAAAAGGTATGGAGCAACCATCATGAATGTGATCAGTTTCCCTTTTGTCGAACTTTAGTACTCCCTAGCGAAAATGAATACATTTATGAACGAATCAAAACTTGCACCATCTAAACTAAATTTTTAGAAGTTTTCCCAAAAAGCGTAAAACAAAACCCTAAATAATATAATCCAACAAAAAAAAGCTACTGCAATCCAATGTATACATTTATATGTACATTACTAAAATTTATTATTATTGGTGCCCTATTTCTGTGGAGTTATATCTTCTAATGTAAGTAATTAGGGGTTTTGATGAAACTTGGCCAACAATATTATCATCGTCATACCTCATAATATAAGTAAATAGTAATATTCATCGCTAAAAGATTATTAAAATTGACACTGTTAAAAATATTTTGGCTCTTTAACGGCATTTTAAACGTAAGGAGCAGGCAGCGTCCAAATTAAGGACCATTTTGTGGCACAAAAAAACAGAATGTAGGAGAAATATTCACTTTAAATTCGTACCTTCACGCACTGGTTAAGGGTTAACGATGCTAGATATAATATATAAATAATATTAATTCATTGGGTCGATTTAACCGAAGTTCATACACCCTGACTCAACCAGTCACTGTGGGTGAGGAAGATGGGAGGCTACCGCATCTATTTTGTCTCGGACGCAATGCCTTTCACCTATCCCCGCCTCCCTCCTCCACAGTAAAGGAGTCCATTCCCTAGGCCCCTACAGTAAG
>JAQFZC010005593.1:0-13873 GCA_034695205.1 Dicyrtoma fusca
GGATTGAAGTAAGGTCTGAGGCTGGAAATTTCCATTCCAGTCTGCAGTCCTAACCGCTCACCCAAGCACGCCTGCTTGCATCGGACATTTAGCAGTTAAGTAAAAGCTAGATTTAGGCCACTCTGACTCTGCAGTTACGGTAGCGATATTCTATTTATCGTTGGCGGAGGAAATGCCGAAATGCGACGGTATACTTTTAACTGCCCTTTGATGTTTAAAAAGAAGGGAAAAGTGTAATAATATTGTAGATCTAAGAGATCTGTGAGTCCAAATGTAGCATGGATGAAACCTGATCTGAGGATTACATAAGCAGGCTGAAAAACTGATAATTTATGGTCGGCCTGTCCGCCTCATCAAGATTTTAGAAAACACTCAGCACTTTTTGTGCTCTTTGGAAGCCGATAATCTGAATCTGCACTGTGGTGTGCCGCCATGACGACTGAAGAATTCTTATGCTCGGAACGCTACCTTTATATCTTTTTTCTGTCATTCCGATGTCAGAAGGATACATAGCATGCTAAACGTTTGCGTGTTTTTTGTAGACTCGATGACTGTGTGAGCGGGGCAAGCTGGTAACAAACAGCGTTGCGGATGGAAGAATGGCTTGTCGCCAAATCCGTCCAAATAACACCACAATAAAAGCTGTGTATGAACCCGATTGAAACCACTAAATCTGAACATCGTTGACACGAACATTCAGATTGCATATCGCAGGATAGTGATTCCCACCTTCACAAAATCTCACACATAAAATTACACCCAATTAGAGCTGCAAGAATGCAGTATTCAGTATGCAGTAAACAAAAAAGTTCAAGTTTACTTGCACCTGTCACTCTAATAATTGGTCTTCGAGGGTGGTGGTTGGTAGTAGTTCGTTTCGAAACAAAGTTCTTAACCTAGCTTATACTTGACAGATATTCGACGTCAATATTATTCTTACTGATTCGGAAGTTGTAAAAATAAATACTTTCGTTTAAACAAAATTATCAGTAGCACATCATTTTTAAATTCTATTTTATTATGAATACACTGCTCCAAGTATTGATGGGTATGTAAATAACCTTCACAGATGAAGCCACACCATATCACAGGCCTGCAATTTTTTGTTCATAGTCAGATGCGTACATATTCGCATGATTATTGCATGCTCATCGTCAGTCTGATATCCCGTCTGCATGAAATTTGATCCACCACACTTCCCTATCCGTGAATGCTGTTTGTCCAACAAAGGAACGCGTGTCAAAACAGACGTTTAGGATGCATTACGTACATCCCAATACAGCCTAGCTCTACTCACACAGTCTGATAATATTTATGAAAAGCATTCATGAATAACTGACTTTTGGACTTGGTATCCCATTAAAACGGTAATATAACGCTATGCACTATTTTTACCTCATGAATACACACTGCACGTGTTGACATGTCCATCGCATCGTATATGTACCTAAGTACATTAAATAGTATCAGTTTACATTACACTTGTTCGGTATTAAAACACATGGGAGCGTTTTAACTTTAACCTCAACCAGTTGTTCCAACTATTGGCCTAAATAAACACACTACGCATAATGTTTAATGTTGTATAGGAACCTAACAGCATCACTGGCAAAGATATAACCAGAATTAAGTGCGCGTGTCGACATTTTAACAGGGTTGACATCCCATGTTCATCCGAGATGCATGTCATGCTATCCAGAATTTCGATTACGGACAAAAGGGGTCATGCCATAGTTATTTTTCTTGTGTATTTTTGTGTCGAAGTAAACGTTAAGTTTGGGAACAAATGTACATCCGACCCGATCAGCTGTAAAATTCTAGCTTAGCTGGCAACGCAAATGAATAATGTCAACTACTGTTACGGTACACTATAATTAAAACACTTAAATGAAAATAATCCCAGTTTCACAAGTTTCTCCTTCCAAACCCAGACTCTACATACTAAAAGCTTAAAGAAAACAAGAAAAAAGAATCGGAGAAACTTCGCGTCTGTGTGAGGAGTGTCGTCCCGATCGTATATCAACATCTTACGAAATTACTGCGTTTAATAGGCAAAAGAATAAATACGAAAGAGCTCCAATTTGTGGCACTGGATCGATATGTTCTCTACCACAAAATTGTGTCCGCTACCATTTAAAATGTAGGTCATCAGTGTTCTCTACCCTAAGTGTATATTGAATGCTCCAATAAGATTTCCTTCTCTATATCCCAGGGCTAAGACTACAGACATTTGTCGTAGATTAGGAAATCGACGAGAGGACATCGCACTCCAGTGCCTCATTTTTTGAAAGATAAAACAATTATTGCATGGACGATACTTCTGAGCGTAGGGTATTGATATATTTCCTACATATTAAATCAAGTAAAAATATCAAGTGTCAATATTTATCTTCACAATAATTTCTCACGACGTCAATTTGTGAGGATTTTCTATTCCATGGATTCTTGCTCCATGATTGCTGTATACTTACATATTTGTATTTGGTCAAGCATTAATTAGGTGGAATATAAGTTGGACTGTAACACTGCTACACTTACACGGTGGGGGTGTGAGACCCAACAGCAGCTGGTGTACGTGTACACATACATACCCTTCAATACATGGTTTGTGTTATTTGTCATCAGTCTGGCTGATGGAGCTGAAACTATTATCGCTCAAACAAAGGCTGTAACTCTAATCTAAAATGGAAGAGGAAGACCTTTACCGTATTCGCGTGCGTGAATGTAAATATTTAAAATAAGTCCTAAACCACACCAAAGCAGAAAATCTGATTCCTTTGCTCCTACGTATTACCCATGTACTTAACTTATGCCCCTATGTTTGAGCTGATATTGAGAATTTATTATGCTAGCTACTTCCGTACTGCTGCGTCTGCATCAATTTCGAGTGAGAAGTAAAATTTGACACGAACGTGCTTCGAACGCTGTACCAGCCCTCTGATTCTATGCCACTGATAGCAGCATTCGTATTCGTGACAAACTCGAAAAGACAAAAGTATCACTTCCAATGAAAACAAATGATAAGAAAAATCCATAAACCATGAACTATTATTGATGCAGAGCAGTGAGAGAGTAAGAGCATAGAAAAAGTACGATTTGTAAATCACCATGAATGATTTCTGCTTCAGATATACACGATGAATTAAACTCCAGCATTAAGATGCTCTGCTTGCTGTGGCTCTGGCACACACTCCCACTAGTACCAGACAATTGAAATGAACAGCGCAGCATTTGATCTCTGCCGGGATGCGGAAAAAGAATCTATAATTTCTGTTGATTACATTATATCGAACGGGCACACAAGAAGAAACAAAGGTGATCGCGAAATGGCCGTAGCAGTTTTCACTCGCACACAACTGTGATGTGACTTGAACCACAAAATTGACTGTGAGAAGACTATCTGTAGACATTCCAATTTTCCAATGACTGCATAATGAAACTGTAGTTAATATGGCAAAAACAAAATAAGAGAAGAGATAAAACAGAATCTTCACAGATGAAATGTGCACCAATCGGTTTGTTTTGAATGTTGGAGTAGGAATTCAGGAACCACTTATTATGCTTTCCACTGAGAGAAACTGAATAACTCTATTTACTATTTTTAGATCTTTTTTAAAACAAACCGAGGTACAGTTACTCTCCGTTCATTCCTACGCCTAAAGAACTCAGTATCAGTTGAATACAATATTATGAATGACCGTAGAACACAAAATCTCCGACATTTTAGAAATTAGAAGTTAAAAATATAACAACGGCGTCCAAGAATGGGTTTGGTTTATCCAATAAGTATAAATTAGCCGTTATTTGGTATTGCACATCACTTCTAGGCACTGATCGAACTGAAGGCGACAAACCTGACAACCACACTTTAGCAGTATAACTATCCAGCTCATAAGAAACCACTATATTTTTTAATAACTTTTGATTATTTTATGATCTTGATTTTGTGTCCTGAAGGGCAGGTATGCACAACTGCATGTCAAAAATGCATTAGTTTAATAAATTTTTCTTCTTATAAACTTCATTTTCTTCAGAAAAAAGTACATAATTGAATTTCCGGTGGGTGCGTGCTAAAGACGTTCTGATAGCACGCGCACCATCAGGTCAGGGGAGAATGGAGCTAACACGAAGTAAATAAATAATAACTCCATTTAAATACTGTTATGCAATAAAATCATCTCGACGCAGCAAAGAGGAACTGAAATTGAGTTGTAATATTCGATATATATTTATATTGCAAATATTGTACGTTTAGGTATTTGCCATCATGAATTAACAATAATGTATGTAACAAAATCTAACTATATTTTCTGATATCCGGGGTAGAGGAGCGTAATACAAAGCATCTGAAATCTTTTTGTCATTTTGAAGAAACACACATACACATTACATCATATTATGGGGGGTAAAACCATTCTACTAAGTGTCTTAATCCTCTTATGCTCACCATTAATACATACTAAGAACAATAAATCTCGTTTTATTTTCAAATACTTAACGAATTGACACGCTGTTTGTTCTTAGATTTTAGTAGTATACTTACTAACAACATAAATAAGAAAAGTGAACGAAAAAAGAATTAAAATAATAATTCAAAATAAAATATCCAGTCAAAGATTTGTGTACAAAAAAAGACAATTCTTTGTATAGGTTTTTCACTACCTACACACAACCAAATTTCGTCGACAGTGACGACTCGGCATACGAGTGAAACAATAATAAGTTGCTTCAACTAAAATTATAGGTATATAAGCTATTAAAATAAACTATGTATGTACACGTTGGTATTGGCCAGAAGAGATGAAACTGACTGAGTTGGTCAAACATCATAGCTTAGCCAATCATAAACTGCATCACCACAATTAATCAATGCAGCAAACGATGGATCTTAATGCTACAAAAACACTATAGGTACTCGTAGATACACATTTAAAAAAAGACAAATACTTCCAACTTCTGTAGCTCTAACATACATTCTTCGTAACACATTACATATTTTATTCCATGGTTGAACGAACCATTCATTCTTCGTAATATTGCAAAATGTACTCCTCAAATGTCAACATTTATTTACTTCCTTTCTATTTTTATTGCTAAAATAACACTGTAGTTATTTATTTCTTAGTTATAATACGAAAAGTTCACCTACGCTGGAACTTCAAATCAAAGGATTTGCCTAAACTCTGTTCATACGCTGATACATTATTTTATTTACCTATTACTTACTGAATTAAACAACTGCTAAATGCTAGTATAGTAATCCTCTATCTTCTGACACTTGATTCTAATAAATTACATCCAAAGTTGCGTATACATTAGATGAAAAATTGTGATTGCTACAGTTTGTCTATATAAACAAGTAATATTTATGACGCCTACTTGAATAAACAGCAGCAGGTAATCATTATTTAATATAATCATAATAATATTTGCATTTTGAGTAGCATAGAAATTACACACTCTCTTCTTTTACAGTACTGGACACATCTTGTAATTTGTTTTGTAGCTTGTGGAGCCTATCCTCGCAGGTAAATACGATTAAATAATTACAATACGTTTGTAACAAAAAGTTTTCGCTAGACCACTAAGTAAAGAAACTCAATTAAAATGCAAGCGCTCGAAAAAATCGGGTGGACATGGTGATTACGTTTGGAGCCGAAGGGTAAATGGATGTTTTGTAAGACATCTGGAATCAGGTAAACAAGCCGTTAGAATCGATTATACCGACATTCGAGTGGATACTGAACTACGGTATAGTTTATTTATAATAGTAATGACGCGGATGTCAATTTTAAATTAGCTATAACGTGTAAGTAACTTACGCGAAACAAGTACGGTTGAATATCTGGGTATGAGGTATCAAAAATAAGATCAACTTCTGATTGTGCGGGAATTTTCGGTAAATATTGTTGCCTATTCATTACTTCGGCAATCAAAACCACCTTCTCTCCCACCAATTCTCCTAAGCATTCTCGATTCAATTGTCGCTCTAAATTCAAAGCATTAACTTTATACATTTCGCAGTATAACACAGACAAAGTCTTTACTGAATTACTTAAAAATGAGACTCAGTTATAAATTATAGCCCAGGCGAGTTTTCATTCAGCAAAGTCAACAAACAGAATTTCAACATAAACAAATTAATTCTAGCAAAAAGTAAAACTGACGTCACCGAACTGACTTTCATAAAAAATGGCTGTTATTTGAATGAATCAGAGAACTTCACTAAGCCTATTGTAAAAGGTTAAAGCCCCAGGATGCTTTCCTTTCCCTTACCCTTCAAAAGTAATGAGCACTACTCACTACATAGTTTAGGGTAAAAAATGTCTTGAAGGAGTAAACGTGTAAAAAATATATGATTAATGCATACCTATTTCACTTCGTATAGATTTAACTTCGATTCGGATTGTCCACACCTCCCATGGAAGGCATTCGGGAGCAAACGGCCAGTTGACTTTCTTTTTATTGTAAAATTCCAAAGAGATTTGTCCTCGACGGATTCCATTTTCCGTCACATTGTTGGGATCCCGAATAGCTTGATCAAATGCTTGTACATGTTGATTCATAGTATTTGCCAAATGACTTGAAGCACATCGTACCTAAGCATCATTAGAAATAAAAAAAATCACTCAACGAGTCATTCACATCCCGCATAATCCGTAAAAGAAGTTTCAACGAGTCTTCACAACTACGTAAGTCTAACTTAAGTTTGACTTGTCAGTTCCAAGCACTACAATACACACTAACGTCGACGATTACAAAATACACGTAATCATTTCGCTAGCATATAAATACATTATCAGATTATCCACACACAAAAAAAACACTAATGTGACACAAACGTTGAGCTTCACGTCAAAACCATGAAACGTTGATCACATCTCGATTACTCATCGCATCCTTATCACACATGAAAATAATTTTTGCACAGAATGTTACACAGTTGATAAATCAGCATAGCTAAAAATTCAGCAGTCATTATCATTTATTAACCGAGCGCCAAGAGTGTTGATCAAAAGCGAATGACTATTATTAGTAAATAAAGAAATGACCAAAGAAAACATCATGTGATTACCCTCTAACGTGCAATGCTC
This sequence comes from Dicyrtoma fusca, assembly GCA_034695205.1. Lineage (NCBI taxonomy): Eukaryota > Metazoa > Arthropoda > Collembola > Symphypleona > Dicyrtomidae > Dicyrtoma > Dicyrtoma fusca. The sequence continues at coordinate 7,095 of JAQFZC010005593.1, forward strand.
GCCATCATCTACCATCTACTACTAACAATTAACTTACTGCCAGAATCTACAATCTAGCATCGAAATCTAAAATCACTTCAAACTTACACTCAGTAATAATGGCAATACTACCTAACATAACTCTCTTCTCCCACTCCCACAGTCCATGGCAAAATCAAAACAACAAATCTTAAAACTTGAGGCTTGATCACAATTGACCACTGCTCATTTCACATTTAACTAAACACTTCCAACTAAAACTAATGAATGCTGTCATTTCTCATTCGTACAGTCAACAGTTCAAAGTCAAGTATAAAGTTGAAACAAGTTTTTTTTGTTACACCTATACAAAGTTGCTCCCTCCCTTTGCTCTCGATCTGAAAAAGGAAACTGACTGATGATGATGAGAACTACAATGAATCTTAACTCAGAAAATTACAGTTAAAGACGGAAAGCATCGTGATTATATCATATAAATAAATAAATTTGAAATCAAGTAACTCACGTAGGTAAGGTCAATGAAATCGCAATCAATGTCTTCATATCCTATGGTCCCTATCGAATATTTTCCTTCTTGACGATACTGAAATTTCCCCAAAGTTCGATGGAACAGGATAGAGTGGAAAATGCAGTTGACCACCTCACTGACCTGATGACACTCTGCTGTCTGGAAAAATTTGAGAGAAACACACAAAAATTAAAATACAGAAGATAAACAAAATTGAAGAGGACAACAAATTAAACTTTAAGCAGTAGTTTAGTTTAGATCTCTCCCACAAACACACACACACACACACTCACTCACTACGTGGGATTATAATAAATTACAGATTAGAGTAATAGTAGGAGCGAGAAAGAGTATTTAAAGGTGGAAAAAAAAGTAATTGTGATTGAAAAATGATGGGAACTTACAAAGTCGAACGTTTGTGAACGGGCATTCATGGTGAACTGATGAGCCTATCTACCTAGGCTGTGTTCCCTGTCTCTGATTCTCTCTGTTTGTGGTGGACTAGATCGTCACTAAACCATCAGCTGTTCCTAACGTGATCGAATCACCTTCCTCACTAGTACAATCTCCCCGAGCATTTTTCGTCACCGAATAAAAAGAAACAATGCAGACTCACACACGCAGAGAGACGAGAGCTGCACTGCACTGCACTGCACGGATAGATCTCTGCCAGTCTCCAACCACCACAAAAGCAAAGCCCAGCCAAAGGACGTCGAAAAAGACCTTTAACATCAAAATCTAACGTAAACACTGCAACTGCTGCTCTCTCCACGTATTTCTCGATCGTCTGCTACAGATGACGCCGTCGAGCCTCCATCCAAAGCCCTGCCAACTCTTATTTTTCCCATTCAACTTTTTAATCTCAAGAGCAACTGGCTCATTAAACTGACACGGATGGACCTTCAGTTCACTAGCGACTTTAATCCTGGTTAACTGGAATGATTCGTAATTCGTAAAAACGATGATTAGTGCGGATTTCACACATCAGATAACTTAGCAATTATTAAGATTACCTAAACATTGTTAAAGCTGGAAGTGAAATCAAGGTCATTTATGATTTGTCTGCTTACTGCTTGCCGTTTTGCTTTATTATTATTATACTATGCTTTTGTTTGTGTTTCGTGAGATTTATATAATATTATAAATGGAACTGCTAAAGAAATTAAGTGATGAAGTGCAACAAGGCTGTATTTTGTGATTTTGTCTAATAATAAAGGACAAAGGAGGTACATAATTTAAGTTCACAATATGTAGTGCTATGTATTCTGTACTGTAGTGTAGTTGAGGCGAAGGCCAAACACCTGTGCGTACTTAAGTAGGTAGCTTATTTATAAATTGCATAAATTGTAAATTATAGGAGGTTAATATACCTACAGGAACGGGAAGGGGTCACACTACGGTCGTAAAATTGTGATTAGTAAAATATCAAGGATTTTTTTTGAAATACATTTTGAAACACGGACACTTAGGTACTTATTGGTAGTACCTAGGTGCGTTTCCAAATAGCGGCTCAAAAGAGCTTATTTTCTTGGCTTGTATTTTTAGAGTGTTCTGCTATATGCCCAGGAACTGGAAACTTTCCATTGGGGAATTACTTGGGAGAATAGAATAAGTCCCCACAGATCCTAAGTAGGAAAAAATCCCCCACGTGCACAGAAAATAGGTGGGAATATTTATAACAACGCAAGTTCTTTTAATAATTTAACCCTGGAGTAGTTAGTTAATCTATTTATTCTGGATGCGAAGCAGAGCAGTGGTGAGTGGTTTTGGTGGATCATTGCAGATTACAATTGACAGGTGTAGTGTCACAAGAACTTCCACTTCCACACGTTGTGTTTATGCTATTTTTTTGGATACATAATAGAGTTAACACACGTGCAGCACACAGATAAATCTAGGATGAGGATCAAACCTTTCAGTAATAATCATTAATAACCACAATCCTAATAATAATCATGACCATGCCATGGTGATCTTTATTATCCTGTCGTAGTATGGCATACATACTCCAGTTAACTCCTGCCTTTTCTCTATAGAGTAACAAATGGTGCTTCGGAGAAATTTGTTTCGCAAAATTGTCTGAAAACTAGGGGCTTCTCAAAATCATAAATGGGCAAAATTATCGACTACAAAGTCACTAATTGGAGTTTTTTTCGCTTCAAAATTCTTTGTTATGGTTTGTTTTTCCTTATTATGGCTTTTAATGCTTATTTTCTGAGTTTTAAAAAGTTTTTACATCAGTGACAGGTTAGGGAAGTTATTTAAAATGACTTTTAGCTCAAAGTACAAAAATATCGAGAAAATGGTTGGAGAGTTTACTGGCAGGTAGAATAAGGATTCCACTTTGTGCGCGAACTCGTTTTTCTTTCCTATACAGACCAATGCAATGGTAAACTTACAAATATTATTTGGCAGCATTTCTTATGCGGAATTAAATAAACAGTGTGCTCCAAATCAGGGGTCCATTTAAAAAACCCTCTATTTACCGTAATACTAAAATGGCTCTTTACTGAGGGGCTTTTTGTGGGTTTGGAGTTTGAAAAATTGCTCATTTAACGTATGAGTACAGCGTTGCTTATTTTGATTCACAAGGTTAAAATTTATCACATTTAAGTGTCATTCGATAATTTTCGTGTATGCTGAGCTCACTCACTGAAACGTACTTTTTGAAGTCAGTTTGCATACTAATTTAAAACTATTTTTTGATAAGCGTGTAGAATTGTTTAGCGTATTCAAAAATGTTTTTCAGTCTCTAAAATATTTACCCTCTTAGGTTTCCAATGGGCGCACTTCGAAACTTATCGAAAATTTATTACATTTACGTGCACCTACCCTAAATCAATATTTTTATCGACCATGTCGACCTTATGTTTATATGCAAGCAATTAAAAGTTTAAAAGCGAACGTTTGAAAAAGAGCATTTTTTACATTGGAAGTTGTAATGTCAATTTTTAATTTACATATGTCCGCTGCATAAAGGACTACCAGCTAGTAGACTTGTAGGAGTATTCCAGGCCAAAATTTATGAAATCCACACTTTGCTGCGCTGGTTTTTAAAAGTCATTTAAATTCTTTAAAAAAGTCGACTTAACCTGTTTTGTCAAAAAGCTTCATAAGTTTTTGGTATTCTAAATCATCTTTTTAAAAAAATGAGATGTGCTTGTTTTACAGCTTAACATTAGAGGTTAGTTTAGGTAAACATTTGCAGGTCAAAGATTACTAGATTTATTTTAAATAATGAGGTTGGTATTGTTTTTTGGCTAAACGGGATAAGTCCATCATATATTATTTAATTGGGCTTAGTGTATTTATCCCGTTTTGCAAAAAAAAAACGAATTTTGACCTAAGTTTTAAAATAATACGATAAATCTTTGACCACCAATATTTTTCCTGTCTACCCGCTAGCAGTCAGTTTCAAAAAATGATACAAGCCTCATTTTCGAAAAAAAATGGACTCGTCTCGTTTTACGAACACAAATACCTAGGTACTTAAATTGCCTCAATAATTACAGTACCTTCCAATTTTATATAGGTACATTGGTACTATTACTTATTTGCAGGTGTTTGGCGTTCGCTTCGCACTAAATTTCCCCTGCCAATAACCCTACGGATAATACTGAAGTTATTATTACCTTTACGAAAGTGAAACGGTAATAATCAATTTTAATCTACAATCACCAACAGCAGTAGGGCTTGTAGTGTTGTAATGTACGGTAGATTATCTGTACTATTGAGTCAGTTGGGCTTTCATCAATGGAGTGCATAGTGTCAGCTTTGTTGTTTGAATAACGTTTGTCTTTCTGTCTCATTGTACTTGAGTAAGTATTGTAGTGCAGTATAAATAGTAAAACAGCAATAATAATAGAATATTGTACTTAAATTCCAATAAATATCTTCTCGCCTTTAGCCTCCATATGATGTAAGCAAGAATTATCAGTAAGCAAGTGAGCTGACTAATCTAATTTTATCCCAATCACTGTCACCAGTCTGCAGTACAGTCTGATTTTCAACAACCTATATACAATTATATATAGATAATCTTTCCACGGAACATTCAAAAAAATTTCATCGGTTCAATGGCCCAACTTTTACAGCGTTGCTGGTGCTGTTAACGGCTAATAATAATATCTTAAGAGTAATTGTAGTGAATAGGACATACATAGAATCGGCTTTATAATAAATTAACCATTTTTCAACTCATAAAAAATTGCTTTTTTATTAAGTCTGATAATACGCACTCTGTCACTCTGACGCACGTACTGGAAAGTAGGACGTACTTATGAATCTGTGTTGCGTAGAAAGGAGAAACACTGATCCTTGTATGTGTGTATTTACAGTGAATCTTCGTTATGGTTCGATTTGGACCGCTATGTATGTACTTACCTGATTTTTGGCTAATTCGCGGATTCCTTGGAAACTTGGAACAAATTACAAGCAACTTTTTCGCCTGTAGAAATCAAAAATTAGAAAATAGTTATTGAAGTATTTATAAATTAAAAGGTGATAGAAACAATTTTTAAACGTAGAATGTATTTAAAGCAATAGCAACCATCTTTTTTGTTTTTTATGTTTTACATATAAAAGATGACTCGCAATCATTAATTTGTTTCTTCTCCCCCTGATAATCTGCGTCAACGAAATTTGACTGCATAAGGCTTAAAATGGCAAATGCGTTTCCATTCCATTTTTTGTACCCGTGTCTTGTATCTGCGTAATAGCCTTACTAGTTAGGGATTAGGGAAGGTCGTATATTGCATACTCTGCTTTACGAAGGAGGTGGTACAGCAGCTTATGATCCTTGCATACGCCTTCTTATTCTTATGCTATGGACTTCGTATACTTACTAGTTAGAGGGGTGAGGGTAATTTCTGAAAATCTTGTATACGCAATAGATGGACGATCCCTTATTGCGATGTTGGGATGGAAAGTCGTAGTCCAAGTCCTAGTGCGACGTTTTTTAGCAATAGATTTGGGTAGTGAATTATATGTTCGAAACTTTGATAATCTGTAATTGCACTTTTGGTTTGTCTAGTATGTGTAGTAATGCTTTCTAGCTGTTTCCTCCAACGAGCATATCCATCACAGAAATTATTTTTGTTTAAGCCCAAGTTTATTTTTTAGTATTTTTTAAAAAATTATAAATTGAGCCCCCTGTGGGCTAACGCCCATGGGACTACGATTTATTAAGGAATTATGTGAAGGATATATTATTTTTTAGTATCTTAGTTTACAAGGGATTTAAACAGGAAATGAAAATGGACTTTTATGTGGAAACAGTTTTCTGCAGGAGCAGTATTATTTCCAAAGATTGCAGTGTGTAGCACTCAGGAAGCGTTATCCAGGGAGCTACATGAAATATTAGCAACACAATTAACACATTAAAACCATCTCTTTTTCATTCACATTTTTTTCATGAACTTAAGCCAATGCGTGAATCAAGTTTTTTAAAATTTTACGGTCTGTATATTATGCGTAACCAAAAGAAAGGCATAGCGTTCATATTATAGCACAAGATTCTAACAAAATCCATTGTTATCATATTATGCATATTTTTATTTCATTTATCGGTTGTAAGACAGATCCGTTAGGAACTTTAAGTATACGTTGCAATAATATAATGTAAGATGGGGCAAAACCACGAATGAGCTAGACGGTCTGTGAAGGAAACCCGTCGTAGTGTAAAAAATAGAAAGGGAAAACTCTTTTTTTATTAATTTTTTTGCTCCGAATCTCCGAAGTAAATAATTTTGAATATTTTAAAATCATTATAGTAACAGTGAAAATACTTAAAAACGAGTAGAAACATTTAGCGTAAAGTTTCACTGTATCTTTTTTATTATTCGAGGAGTTCCATGTTTCTTCCTTAAATTATCCCATTCTTCCGTTTGTATTAGCAGTTTAACTTTAACTGGAAAATGAAACTCGTTAAAAAAGCACACCACGAATAATGCAGAAGTAGTAATGTGATGGAGTTGCCAATAATTAAATACAATTATTCTGGTTTTAGTATTTTCAGTATTTTATAAATTGTCCATGATCACGAACTCATTTCACACTGAGACGGATTTCCTTCATATTACGGTTTTGCCTCATAACAGGGTTTTTTTATGTTTGTCATCCACTTTAGGTTTGGGAGGTTTCACGCTATGTACACTCTACCAAATCACCACATCAAAAACGCATCAAAAGTGCCAAAAAGTGAGTCCTATTTGCCGCATCATATTCGCATCATAATCGCATCTGGATTTCATCTAACACCCATCATAACCGCATAAAAGCTGCATGATGCGGT
>JAQFZC010005594.1:0-13868 GCA_034695205.1 Dicyrtoma fusca
GTGCAAAATAACTACGAGTAGCTGTAAGTAATGTGTTATTGGAAAATACATGAAATTAAAATAATATTAATAACAGTTAAGGATAATGAATGCTCAGACAGACGACAAACGGACGGACTTGTATTGTAACGAAAAGGAAGTGAGACAAAAAGAGAAGACTGGGACACGAATGTATAGACTAAGCAATTTTAAAATAATTATTATAAATCTTACCTCAATTGTCTCTGGACGTTGACAGACAACAGGAAGCGGAAAGTGCTGAAAGTAATTAAGTACGCAGGCTGACGGTGTTGCTTCTTTCCCTCTCGCTATAATAGATAATTTAAGTAATTTGTATTTTCAAACTATTTTGAAATATTCAGATAGCTTACTTTTAAGTGTGGATGCTGTATTGCCAAGTGATATGTGAATGAATGTGTAAGTGCCCCCTCCCCCGCGTTAGTAGCTGACTGTCCTTGTGTTTTTAGGATTTTATTTTGGTACTTTGATTTCTACTGGCATATTGGAAATTGTTTTTCTTATTCATTGATTCTTAATGATGATGGTAGAGTGACGGAAGAAAAACAATTACGGTTAACATAGTTTTAAGTAATGGTGAGATGTGTGTGTTGTGAAGAGCTACTCAAGTATTGTGTGTGACTGTGTTGAGTGAATGGTAAAGTAGGTTGTAGTATGAAAATTAAACTAATCATTCTCAATCCAAGTACTTTTTTTGCTTTTTATTTGTGGCATTTTAGGGGTTTGTTGTGGCTGTGTTTTCTGCCACCCAAAATATAACAGCTAATTGAATGTTGAACAAAAATGTAATAAAATTAGTATTAAGTACAGACTCTGGAAATCTAGTAGCTAATTCGACTTGTTAATTAATTAAATATTTGATTTAGGTTTAAGTCTAAATACAAATAATATAAATAAATAATGTGGATGACTCTTGAAGCCCTCCAGTAAAGGCTCTGCTTCTTCTTGACAGTTTTGTTCTTTAATCTCTGTAAACTACACACTAAGTAAAATATAGGATATTAAGTATGTAATTATTAATATGGGAAATTAAATAAATGAATAAACACATGATGAAGCTCATTTTATTTTGTAAGGAGTTGCCGGCAGAGAGAAGGCGAGGTTGAAGTAACTAAATTAGAATATTTGGAAATTGTTAAGCCGTTTAAATAAATGCGTAAAGTAATTATTGTTGAGACAGAGCGTTGGAATTGAGTGAGTTGCGTATTAAAATGGTGGCGAGATGGTCCCGTGGATAGGAAATGTTCCTCATTGGTCTGCTGGCAACTTGTAATTGGAAATGGTTCTGTTCTCGCTTCTTAGAAGGGGCCAAGGGGCAGTGAAAGGGGCCAAGGGGCAGTGAAAGGGGCCAAGGGGCAGTGAAAGTGGCCAAGGGGCAGTGAAAGTGGCCAAGGGGCAGTGAAGGCAGTGAAAGGGGCCAAGGGGCAGTGAAGGCAGTGAAAGGGGCCAAGGGGCAGTGAAAGTGGCCAAGGGGCAGTGAAGGCAGTGAAAGGGGCCAAGGGGCAGTGAAGGCAGTGAAAGGGGCCAAGGGGCAGTGAAAGTGGCCAAGGGGCAGTGAAAGTGGCCAAGGGGCAGTGAAAGGGGCCGCGGGTCCAGAATCCTCACTTTCAAGTGAATCCTAGGCGGGCGAGGCGGGCCTCCATATGAGCGCTTTGACCGCTTTCCCTCGAAAACCCCAACAAGTTGATTTACAACTTGGACTTGGAACTTGCACACACGAAGAAGCCGTTTCAATTTAAAAGCTATGGTTGGCAACGTAACTTGCACATTTTGTGTCTTTAGGGATTTTAACACATTTAACAAGCCGCTTGGATAAGCTTGAGGAAAGCATTATTAATGAACGTTACCAAAGGAATTAGAAGAATCCCTCGTCTCTGGCCTGCAATTTTCTTTTTATCTAATTTCAAAATGTCCGTTTAGGTCAAGGTCAAGGTAAAAGCGCAGTTAAGTTCGTAATCTCTCTAATTTACAATTTCCTCCTGTCAATTCTGTGCTGGAAAAGCAAATAGCGAGCTCGTGCTGACTTAAGTTTCGGTTTCCTTTTAGGGAGGCAACCAAACATTCATTCCATGTAAGTTATGACCCATGCCTAAAGACAAACCCTACGAATCGGATTAGAATAAACTCGCTAATATATATCTGTGATATTCAGTATGTATTTATTAAACCTATGGAAACGAAGATCAAATGACAATGCATTGCTAAACAAGGATATTTGAATAAAAATTGATCTAACGTGCAATATTGTTTTGTTGATTATAATCACGAATGACGAATCTGCTGAATTCTGGGTGGCAGAAGAAAGGAAAAATGATGATGCCTAAGTGGCTTTATACCAATTTGTATTTAAAAATCCTATTAGGTCATTCTATGTGCCTTCAACGTTGCATTAGTGACAAGTAAAAAAAGATTCATGTCCAATATCATTTGCAATCTGTATACTTGCATTGCAAAACAAAACCTAGAAGGAGACCAGCATGGCCCAGACTTTTCAAATTATAGAATATGACAGAAACAAAAGTGTAAGTATATTTCATATAATTTCTGAGATTAGTTTTAAATAAATACAGAATTATATTAATTAATTGTGTGCATTCTTGGCCATTTCGGGAATAAATATTTTTCATTTTGTTCGATTATTTCAAGAGTACAGCAATATGAATATATAATAATAATAATTTCATTCGTTATGTCGATTTGGCCATTTGGCCCATACAACAAATACCGATTGGTGATATATACATACAGGACACGTCAATAAATACATTATGCATCAAAGTTTGTCATATTTATATTTAGATTAATTCACAGTTTTTCTACACTAATATCTTCTTACCAAAATGAATATATAGCTTAGTCTTGAAAAGCTGAAGAAAACTTGGAGCCTTAATTAGATGTAATGGCCACGTTATGTGGGCCAATGCCGGCAACGTGAGCCCCGATTTTTATGAATCCGTTGTCACCCCAACGAAGGCCCCAGCTGTTCTTGACCTCGTAATAATCCTCATCCCTCTTATAGCCGAAAGCAAGGACAGCATGGGTCAACGTGCCTGGACAATCCCTTATCTGTGTTATTACTTATGAGGAATAGTAGTTGCGCATCATTTCTTTTCAATTGAAAACAAAAACACTAAAAGACTTGCTAAAATAATTTCCTAGACCACTACTGCACTGGACTGGACCAAGTTAGGATTAAAATAGTAATAGACATGCGGATTGGACTCGAGTAAATAAAATGCAAAAGAAACCATGTCGGTAAATTGATTGACTCCTTCAATAACTGAAGGTTCCTTGCGTCGAATTCAAGTTGTGCTCTGCCAACTTGATGAGATTTTCCCTAAAGATTGCTGGTGGGGCGGAGTCCAGAGAACGAGATGTCCTTTTTGTAGTCAATCTGAAAAACAAAACCCACTGCTGTGCTCACTCTGCTGTACTACACAATTCATGACTAGTTTTTTACAGGACGAAGAATATAGAAATCTAGCTGGTATGCAACCCGATGGGTTGCCACAACAGAGCCTACTCAACATCTTGTACTGCACAACTTAAAAAAGAGGCAATGTAGGCCTTTTGGTGACTATTTTTACATAGTAATGAACTCGTTAGCCAAGTAACAACTAAACACAGCGTTTCTGGTCGTTATCATATTTGTAGCAGTAAGCCGATTCGACAGCATTCATGCAGAACCATACTCATTTTGAAACGTATGAATGTTGTTTACGGTGTCCTTCTGCACCAGAGCAGGTCATAAACTCAAAGTAGTAATTTCATCTTGAAAACTAAAACATTTGTTTCCAAGACGAACCGCGGTTTACCCCGGCAAGGCAAGTTGTCAGCACCGACCCGTACGGGCACCTAGGGTGTACACATGGGGCCACAGTAACTATGGGATAACGTAAGAGAACACGGCTAGGGGCCACCTTTTGCGTGCGCATGTTCCCACAACATGTCCACTTACTCATCCTGTGGCCTGTGTAGCCCTCAACTGATAGTAGTATGGGCAAGTAATTACTGATTTTGGTCTTAACCTAGGGACTTGACCTTTTGCCTGTCACTGTAGCTAATATCTTGGTTCTATCAATACAATCTGTGACAAAATCGTATGGCTCTAGCAAGTACAGAGTTTACAACATGGACAGGTGTACAGAGCCTGTGGCATGAGTCTGAGCCTTCTTGACTAAGCTTACCCCCTGAGCCTTCTGACCTAAGTCTTTTGGCCCAATCCTACTTGACCCACACTTCTTGTTCAATCCTACTCGGAAAAACCTTCCTGCTAACGTGCTAACGCGTTAATCACCTTAACCAACCGCCTTGAGCTTTTTAGCATGACATTTTTGGCTCGAGCCTTCCGGCCTTGCCGTCCAACCCGAGCCTCTAAACCTGAGCATTCCAGTCTGAGCCCCCCAGGATGTTACTTCCGGTCTGAGCCTTCCGGAACAAACTTTCCGGACGGAGCTTTTCGAGTACAACCTTCCGGTCTGAGCCTTCCGACCTAAGCCTTCTGGCCTGAACCATCGAGCCTGAGTTTTTTATCTTGAGCTTCTTAACCTCAGCTCTTCAGCATGTACATTCCGGCCTGAACCTTCCGAAATGAGGCATCGAGAATGTTTTCCAGCCTGAGCTTCTTAGCCTGAGCTTTCCAGCTTGAATAGCCCGGTCTGAACCCTCCGGTATGAACCTTCCAGACTGAAACATCCGACTTTAGTTTTCCCGCCTGCGCCTTCCGGCATGAACCTACCACCATGAGGCTTGATGTAGATCTAGCAAGCTATCTATTATATGAGCCTTCCTGGCCGAGCCTTCCCGCTCAGGCATTCTAGACCGAGCACTCTAGCGCTAGCCTTGTTGGGTGAGCCTCTTAGCCAGAGTATCTCCAACCGAGCCTTCAAGCCCGTGTGTCTACCGGCCTAACTGTTTCATCCCTATTGTTCTTGCCCAAACCTTTCAGCCCGAGCCTTCCGGCTCGAATAATCCCGCCGAGGCATTCCAGACCCACTCTTTTGACTCTAGATTTTTGGGATTAGCCTTTTAGCCCGAGCATTCCGGTCTGGGCATTTCAGCCTAAGCCATCCCACATTAAACGTCCGGCCTGATGCTAGGTATTTTACCCTGCACCTTCCGGCATGAGGTTTCAGCTTTAAACTGTGGCTTGTGCCACCTGACGTTGAATTTAGTACCCACACCTTCTCACCTCAACTTTCCACCATAAGCCTTGCGGCCTGAGTCTTAAGGCCTTTGCCTTCCATCTTTAACCTTCTGACTGAGCCTTATCTCGCATTATTTGTGTCTGCGCTTTTTAGCCTGAGCAAGCCTGATGCCGGAAGATTTTTGGACTAATCCTGGTCGGCTGAGCCTTCCGGGCTCAGTCTTTCGCGCAGATCCTTTCGTCCAGGAAGTTACAGCTTTCTTTTTAAGCAGTGTGGTCAGAGTCTTTTGCCATACGCCTTTCGGACTAAGCCATCATGTCTGAGCCTTCCTTCGTGAGTCTTCCAGCGTGAGCATTCGGCCGAGCAAAGCGGGCTGATCTTTCTCTCCTCAGCCTTCCGGTGTGATCTTCCAAGTGTGAGCCTTTTTCGACCTAGGCGTTCCGCACTAAACCCTTGGGCCTGCGCCTTCTAGTCAGAGCCCTCCGTCCTTAGCTTAGGGACCTGAGCCTTCTGGTATAAGACTTCCGGCTTGCGCTTTTCAGTCTGTGCCTTCCGCCCTAAGCTTAGCTTGATCGGCAGGAGCTGGCCTGAGGCCTTATTCTGGGGTGTCTAGCAACTTTGCTAGAAACACCTTGCTTGCTAGCAGAAGTTGCTAGGTCCTTTGCTAGGGCAAAACTGGGCCGTATTCTGGTGCCATCTGTTAGTCCTTAAAATCTTATGTCCAGAATACGGATTCTAGCAACCACCATAGCAACTTTTGCTAGACCCCTTGCTAGACCCCCCAGAATAAGGCCCCTGAACATTCTAGCCTGAGCCTTGTAACTTAAGCAATCCAGGATAAACCATCCAACAAAGACTTATTGCTCATGCCTTCCAAGCCGCCTTTCGCCATGAGCCTGAAGGCTCGAACATTGCGGCCCGAGCCCTTCGGCCTCAACCCTTCTTCTCTAAACTGGTTAGCCTTAACCTTCTGGCCTGATCGTTTCGGAGTATGCCTTTCGGTCTGAGCTTTTCGAAATGTGCCTTTCGGTCTGAACCTTCTGAACTGAGCCTTCCCGTGTGATGCTTGCAACCAGCGCCTTCCGGCTTAAGCCCTCACACGTAAACCTTTCTATTGCTTTCCGGTCCGAGACTTTATGTCAGATCCTCACCCTGCTAGTCTGGCCTTAGCTTACTTGGCTGAGACGTTTGACCCGAACATTTCGAATTCCGCTTTCCGGCCTGAGGCTGCTGACATGATCTCACCAACCTGAATCTTTTGGCGTCAGCGTTCCGGCCTGAGCCTGCCGGCATGGTGTTCAGCTTTGAGCTGTTCGGCCTGCTTCTTCCAAGATGTGCCTTGCGACTGGAGCCTTTGGAGAGGCATATACATTTTTTCCCTTGGCCATCTAAAATTAGCACTTGGGTTTTTTTCGGTTGTTGCTCAACCCTACGCAGTTATTCTCATGAGGTCATGGTAATGACTTCCGACTCTCCTGATACGTGACTTTTCTTTGCACGTGACTATATCGACACGTGACTGTCGTGAAACATGACTGCCTTGTTCCATTTACAAAAATACTAATTTTGCTTCTGCGGCGTTTCTTGGAAGGCGGTTCGAATGATACTGAATTCGTTGCGTTCTATGGCGGTGCAGTCTATTGCAATACCTACAGTTGCTCGCGTAGTAGTTTTTTGCGGTTTCTTAATTTTTCCCCAAAATTGCAAACTTTGCTTCTTATTGGACGTCGTTTTTGAAACGCGGTTCGAATGAGACCATATTTGTTGCGATCGGTTGAGAAATGGCTGCAAGGTTCATTACAGTATATACGTTAAATTGGGCGTTAACAGTACTTTTTTAAATATTTCATAACAACGACTACGTTTTTTTAAAAACCAGTTTCAATATGCACTTCTTTGTTGCATTGCTGTTCAAATGAGACCAAAGTCACGGTCTATTGAGAAATGGCTGCATGGTTCATTACTATACGTTAAAATGGACGTTAAAAGGCCTTTTTTTAGTTATGTCCTAACAACGATCAACTATTGCAACAAACCGGCTTCAATGTGCACCTCCTTCTTGCATTGCGGTTCGATTGAGACCAAAGTTGTCCCGATCGGTTACGGCGTGGAACAGTGGGTGCATTACAATGCGTTAAAATTGGCATTAACAGGCGTTTTTTTGTTATCTCCTAACAACGGCCATTTATTTCAAAAAACCGGCTTCAATACGCTCGTCCTTGTTTTCTTGCGCATCTAATAAGCCTACATTTGTCGCATTCGGTTAAGAAATGGCGAAGGAGTTCATTACATAACGATAAAATCGTCAAAAAGAGGCTAAAATTGCGTCTTTTTGAAATATCGTGTGCCAACCGTAAACTTTTTTCTTAAAAGCGCTTCATACAACACTTTATCTTTTAATGGCGCGTCAAATAAGACCAAAACTGTTTTATTTGGTATACAAATGACTGCTGTACTCGTCTACCTTCAACTCGGGGAAAGCAAGAATTAATAGTAAGAATGACAAAGCACATACATATTTCAAATTATTTTCGACATTATACCTTCCACTTGTAACAAAAGAAATATTTTTAGATCACCAAGTAGTTGTTGTAGACGCTATGAAAGACAGAAGCTTGTCCCAGACCCAGAAGTTCACTGACGATCAGTTGATTTATAGAAGAGCCGCATTTGTGTACGAATAAAGAGATTGAAGCCGAATGGAGGCCGCGTCACCGTCAAAGAGTTCCCCGTCCGCACCAACCACGCAATTTCACGTCCAACCGGACAATAAGTTTTACCAAATGAAAAAATAAATTACGCAAATCAATTTTAAATATTTTAACTAATTAGAAGAATTTGAATTTCTAAAAATGTTGTAAATAGAAATACAGTTATAACTCTTACCGGCATTTATGGCGGATGCTTGGCTAGCCATTGCCAAAGCCCCGAGTGTTAGAATCTTGAACAATATCTGTGCAGTTTCTAACGAATAATCAAGTGACACAGATTCTGAATTAGCATTCTCCATTCGCTATTCTAATGCTACTTTTATACCCGAATGTTTTAGGGCATTCCGATGAATTACTTTTGAAAATATTATTGTATTTCATGAAACTAAATATGTGATATCAAGGTAATCCACGTGGCCTTAAATCATTGATTTCAAGTGAAATACGTTATATGCACTTACATACGTATACCTATAACTGCATTCAAGGAGGGGCAATTTCATGGTGGCAGATGCACATTTTAGTGATTATGTGCCAAATGATGCATTAAAGAGAAAATAAGTTTTGTAAAAATCTTACTGTCGTGCTCACTACCAACATGTGTAAATGGTTCCATTTTGAATTAATTAATTTTTATTTTACGAATAGCCTGCCGCCCCTAATTCTAAACCTGGAATAAACAAGTACGAAATGCGAATTCATATTTATTTCCTTACAAAGTAAAAATATTTGAGTACTTGTGTGATTAGAATAAATCCAGTAGCTTAACAAGCCATAAAATGTTGGAAAATACGATCTGTACTTTATACGATTCGATTGTAGAAAAGAATGCTCCCGGCAAAAATGTTCCCGGAAAAAATGTTCCCAAAAAAGTTTGGGATGAAAAAATGTTCCCGGAAAAAATGTTCGGAAGCTCCAAGTAGGAAAAAATGTTCCCGAGTGCGAAAACAGAATAGGCATGTGTGGGCGATATAAAAATGTGCTTTGCTCTATTTTCTGGTGTAATGAACCTCGAATTAACCAAGACCCTAGTTACTAGCAGTTGAATTACGGTATAAAATTTTAAACTTGCTACCAGATTTCTGCTATTGCATACCATATAAACATAATGTTTACAATAATTTCAATTAACTTATTAATGATCTTTTATACTGAAAGTATTGTTTGAATTGAACAGTTTCACCTTTATTTATTCTTAGATTTAGCTGCATATAGATGTACATAAAAGAAATGGTTCTTTATGTGTCTCAATTAAGACAAAGCATTTAAATTCATACAAAACTAGTGCATATCTTTACTTCAGTTAACTACGTTTTATTTTTCGTAAGAGTTAGAATATTAAAGCAAATAGGTAAACGCTGATAGCTTTGTTATAAATCCTTATTTCTAAAACTGTTTTATACATTGAGTAACCTACGCGCTTAAACAAACTTGGCGCGCTGTTGTGCGTAGTATACGTAAAAACCTTTACAATTCAATAGTTGGTACAGCATGAGCTGCAATTTCATTTGAAGCCATCAATAAAAATTTAATTTCAAACGTTTCTCCCCAAATATTTGTCAAAAATATTTGGGGTAGGCCCGCATCGCTGCTAGAGGTTGCGGCGGCCACTTTCGCAATACGGGAATCTTTGACAATATCCCGAATCAGCATGCCACTTGATGGCTCTCGAGAACAATCGTGAAGAACCGGTTTCCAGCAATCATAACTGCTAGCTTCCGCTGTTGTGGTCGCCCCCAAGACAATCCAGCCAACTGGACCGGCCGCTACTCCGCTAAGGAAACAACCGTTTGCTCCCGCCATGGATGAGGTGACTGCCGCAGCAGAGGCACTTCCAACTGCAGCGCCAATTGATGCTGCACCCGCTATCGCCGAACCTGAAGCTCCCGCCACACTTGCAGCGCCAGCTCCAGCAATCGCTCCCGCGGCTGCGCATGTGCTTGCTGAGCAAACAACAGTTGCGGCTGCTGCCGCTGCTGTCCCAACAGCTGCCGTAGTGGCAATACCCGTGCCAACGCCTGCGCCAGCGGCTGCTGCCACGGTTGGTGCCGCCGTACCAGCCAAAGCCATGGTAGCTACAACTCCGACAGTCAACACTGTCATCCTAGAACTGTTTTATTACCCTAAAAACAATCAATCACATAATATTTAACTATTAATTTAAAATAATTGTATACGTTTGTGCTTGAAGCAGACTAAAATTAAGTATCTAAACCATTTTAAACCAATGTCAAAATACACAAATATTTAAGTTGGCAAAAAATTCATTACGCTTTGTTTTCACTTTTTTAAATTGTAAGTCGCGTTTTTTGAATTTTCGAAAATTTGGAAACGCTCTGGTATGGGTTTATAAAGAGTTTTGACCGTTACTTTGATTTTCCAAAAGTAAAAAACGCGATTTTAAGCATTATATAAAATTGCTAACCCCTACTTTGTTATTTTTAAATAAGTTCAAAACGTAATCTAATACGTTTTTGAAAATTTCCATTCGCGATTTATGTAAGCTGGGCAAAACTGTGTTATGGGGCATAACCGTGGCAAGGGCAAAACCGTGGATAAAGCAAAACCGTGGTGGGGCAAAACCGTGGTGGGGCAAAACCGTGTTATGGGTCATAACCGTGGCGGCGCAAAACCGTGGATAGGGCAAAACCGTGGTGGGGCAAAACCGTGGTGGGGCAAAACCGTGAATGGGGCAAAACTGCGGTAGGGCAAAACCGTTGTGGGGCATAATCGTGGATGGGAATAAACCGTGGTGGGACATAACCCTGGCGGCGGCAAAACCGTTGATGGAATGAAACCCTGTACGAAGAAAATCCGTCCCAGTAGTGTAATAAAAGTGCCATTTTAAATGATTTTTAAAACGAACCTCATCGTTTGAATTTTTAAATCATTTTTTTGCAAGCAATCAAAATCATTAAAAATGAACGGAAGCAACTAGCATACAGTATTAGTATACTGATTTATTATTTGAAGGCTTCCACTTTGCACGTAACATTATATAGTGTTTAAAATTATTTGATTCTCCTGTTTCTAATCTAAACTTTAATTGGAAGGTATAACGAAGCTAACTATTAGGGGAATTTGGCTATTATTAAGTTACCACTTCTGCATGCCTCCAACCAATCATTCATCTTTGGGAATAAGCGTCCCACGTAAATAATTTTGCCTTAATTTAGAAAATGATTTGTGATTTTAATTCGAGTCAGCTCAAAGTACATTATAGACAAACTTTATTGACAAAAAAAGTCATCACTGTCCTCCAATGAGGATAGCCCAATGGATACAGTATACGAATCAGTATTTATTTTTAACAAATATTTGTTAGTAATACATATTAGGCAGAATATAATAATAATTTTTTAAAGTAATGTAGTTGCTCGGCGTGTCGAAAATAAATGAAGGAATGCAGATTTGTGCTGATTTCTTCAGCAATCGTCACGATAAAATTCTATGAGCTGCGACGGAGGAATTCCCTGACCTTTCATATAGTATGTACAGTATACAGGTTCGTCTGGCAGCTACATAAATAGTTTTTTGAGTCATTCTGGTTTAGCAACAGCCCAGCTCATCCCGAAGTGTGTGCTCGGTAATTCTGCATACCTCGGTGATATTCATGTATGTTGGAGGTTCTAGAGTACGTTCTCAAGGTTTTCTAGAGTTCTCTTCTCTAGAACGAGTATTCAGAAATAATACAATTTTACAATTAAATAAAAAGAGATTATCGTATTACACTGGTAATTTTATTAGTTTTAGAAAACTGTGTACGGCTACTTTATCGATTACAGCATTGAATTTAGAAAGACAACCATTGTTACTATACTAAACTTTTAACGTTTTTATGCAGTAATCGATAAAGTTGTAGTTTTCTAAAAATAATAATTAAAACTGTTATAATTTTTAAAAAATCATATTAAAATAATAAAAAAATAATTTTACCTTGAGCCTTTTCGAAACAACTGCCATCGCATTGCATCGTGTTTTCATAGTTGTCAGATTCGAGCTCAGATCCAAGTCCCGGCCGATGCGATGTTATGAGTAAGTAGTAAGATTTTGGGATTGAAATTGAAAGAAAAATACTCAATAATTTGAATGTAGCGCTAGCGCAAGTATTCTGAATTAAATTGTACACGATGCGGAATTCAGATTGAAAATTGAAATAAAACTAGCAATTAACGTTTTCAAAAAGTTTGAAGCTGGAGGCTAACGTTTTTGATTAGGTTAAAACTAGTTAGCATTTTCAAAAAGTTAACACAGAGAATTACCGCTTTCAAAAAGATTAACACAGATTATAACGTTAAAACTAGAAATTAACGATTTTAAAAACGTTAAAACTGGGAATTTAACGATTTTCATAACGTCAAACCTGGGAATTAACGATTTAAAAAAGGTTAAAACTGGGAATTACCGATTTTAAAAACGTTAAAACTGGAAATTGCCAATTTAAAAAAGGTTAGAACTATAAATTTACGATTTCAAAAACGTTAAAACTGAGAATTAACGATTTTCAAAACGTATAAACTGGGAATTACCGATTTCAAAAACGTTAAAACTGGGAATTACCAATTTTAAAAAGATAAGAACTATAAATTAACGATTTCAAAAACGTTTAAACTGGGAGGAAATTAACGATTTTCAAAACGTTAAAACTGGGAATTAACGATTTTAAAAGCGTTAAAACTAAGAATTAACGATTTTCAAAACGTTAAAACTGGGAATTACCGATTTCAAAAACGTTAAAACCGGAAAAACCGTTTTCAAAAAGATTAATATTATGAATTACCGTTTTGAAAAGATTATAAACGGCAAATTAAGCTTTTAAGAAAGGTTTAAACAGGAAATTAACGTATTGAAAATATTAAAACCGGGAATTAATGATTTTTAAAACGTTAAAACTTGGAATTAACGATTTAAAAAAACGTTAAAACTGGATGTTACCGATTTTTAAAACGTTAAAACTGGGAATTAACGATTTCAAAAACGTTAAAACTATGAATTACCGTATTCAAAAAAAATAAATCTATGAATTACCGTTTTCAAAAAGATTAAAACCATGAATTACTGTTTTCAAAAGGATTAAAAACTGCAAACTAAGTTTTTAAGAAAGGTTTACACAGGGAATCAACTAATTGAAAATATAAAACCGGGAATTAACGATTTTCAAAACGTTAAAACTGGGAATAATTGATTTTTAAAACGTTAAAACTTGAAATTAACGATTTTCAAAAACGTTAAAACTGGATGTTTATGATTTTCAAAACGTTAAAACTGGGAATTAACGATTTCAAAAACGTTAAAACCATAAATTACCGTTTTAAAAAGATTAAAAACTGCAAATTAAGTTTTTAAGAAAGGTTTAAACAGGGAATTAACTAATTGAAAATATTAAAACCGGGAATTAACGATTTGCAAAATGTTAACACTGGGAATTATTGATTTTCGAAAACGTTAAAACTGGGAATTAACGATTTTAAAAACGTTAAAACTGGGAATTGCCAATTTTTAAAAGGTTAAAACTGGGAATTAACGATTTCAAAAGCGTTAAAACGGGGAAGAAACGATATTCAAAACGTTAAAACTGGGAATTAACGATTTTTTAAACGTTAAAACTGGCAAATAACGATTTCAAAAACGATAAAACTGGGAATTCCCGATTTCAAAAAGTTTAAAACTGGAAATTACTGTTTTCAAAAAGACTAAATACTGCAAATTAAGTTTTTAAGAAAGGTTTAAACAGGGAAGTAACTAATTGAAAATATTAAAACCGGGAATTAACGATTTTAAACGTTAAAACTGGGAATTTACGATTTCAAAAACTTTAAAACTGGGAATTAACGATTTAAAAAACGTTAAAACTGGGAATTTACGATTTTCAAAAACGTTAAAACTGGGAATTAACGATTTTTAAAACGTTAAAACCATGAATTACCGTTTTCAAAAAGATTAAAACCATGAATTACTGTTTTCAAAAAGATTAAAAACTGCAAATTAAGTT